>VUYV01000011.1:5952335-6021526 GCA_008711295.1 Anarhynchus alexandrinus | reverse complement strand
GATGGATGGAAAGGAAAAGCAGCCCGTTACAGAAAACAGTGTCTTCAGACTATCAGATTTAAACTAAACATTAGAGGCTCACTGTAATACATTAAGCCACATGTTTGTGGCTGCAAAGTACTATAAATTAGACACATAAACTATCACCTGAGTGCAAACAAAGTGTCATCTACATGCCAGTTTCCATGTGCAACGGCACTAACTGTGCACACAAAAATGAATATGCATCCCAGCACAGAAAAAGCTTAAATCTGAAAAAATACTGAATATGACAATACAGCAACCTCTAACACTGAAAATACTGGCATACATTTAAAAGACTTTTTTCTTATTTGACAGTTTTAGGTTCTCCTGGAAGAAGATTCAATACATTATTTTCCTGAGGTGAAGTCTCGCCTTTGGAGACCAGGACTGTAATGCTAATACATTTTTCTAATCGCATTTGCATGCAGAGAACTGGTTTCCAGAACCATTATTTATGTATATGAACTTGTCCATGTACAAGCAGATAATGTTCATAAGTATGTGCAATTATTAAATCAGGGGGAAAGGTACTGTTCCGTTTACCTTCCAGAAAGGTCCTTAGAAGTAACAGATGCCCTAGTCATCATTATTTTTCTTCATACTAGCTTTAAAGTTCCTAAGATTGATTGTACCAGTATCTCCAGATGCATATTAATGTCAGTTCTAAAACAGAGCAGCTTACAACTTATATAAAAAAGACCATCAAAATGAACAAATAACGTATGAACAAGTTGGCAAATCACACCCCACTTCTCTTCAAGTACTTTCTCAGTCGTGTGTGTACCTCAGTTAAATCTGCTCAGTCACCACTCGTCCCTCACACAAGTCCTCTCAGTCCTGCCCAGCTGACCAAGACTCAGAGGTGGGGTCACTCGCCACAGAGGTATTCTAATGCTGTCTCCTAACATCTCTTGCTACTCTTCCCTCAACCACAACTGGAATAGAAGAGGAAAAGAACTCTAGCTAACAGCTTTTTAGTGAGACAGACCTATGCTCTTGAGGGCTTCTCTTGAATTTTTTTTTTTTGGTGTGCATTCACAAATTTCAAATAATTCTTAAAAAGTCTGTTGGCTCAGAACTGCCACTGAATCTCCACTCAAACATCGTTTTTTTGACCATTTTTCTCCCACATTTTTGTGTCATCTCCCCATTAATTCTTTTACAGATTGAACTTCTTGAGGTAGACTATTATTTACCAGAAAATTTCAGTACCATTTTGGCTCATATTACTAGAGTAGTAATGTAAATACTGGACAATGTAAATACTCTGCTGAAAATGATAAAATATTTATTTCTAGCTCTTACTGATAAAATCATATTTTGGCGTACCAATAGTACACTTTGTCCTAATTTTATGTATACACTTGCTTCAGTTCTGTGCATTAAGAAAACTGTTACTGTAACTAATATAGTAGTAACGGTGCAGTTATTTAAAGAAATAAATATCTTGGGTATTCCTGAAAAAATACTCTGAAAAGTTAACAAAGTCATGAAAAAGGAAATACAGTAAAGGTACATATTTATGTAGCAACAAATGAAAGCAATTTTACTTGAGGTGGCATCATTCAGTGTACTAAAGAACTAGCTTTTAATAGTGTAAATGCAAGAATCAACTGATCACTATGTTTGAACATCAGTATAAAAGCAAATGCCATATGTCCTACAGGAATACAGCCATTTTGCCTGCAGAATAATCAAGAACAATCAGCATCTTAAAGCTAATTTCATTTTAAAATATTCATTTTTTATTATTATCTCTTTTCAAATCTTGTACAGTAAATAAGTGGTAAAACTTTTGAGTACTATAATGCATTATTGCCAGCGTGGAATATCCTTTTTAAGAGTTTTGTGTATTGAAAACTGATTTCATTATAGATATATAATAAATTTATCTTGTCTGCTTTTGATGAAAATTAAACCTTATTGATCTGTCAACCTCCCCGGAGTAATCCTCAGGGGAAGACAGCATGCAGAAAACAAAGTTATTTTTTTCATGCTGTACGCAAAGCAGCATAATTGTATGTTACATTTTAAAAAGGTAGGTTTGATTTTATTTCCTAGAGGGGATTAAAATGATAATGATATTGAAAAATGGCAGGAATATCTACAGGAAAATGAATACATACAGGACTTCGACCATTACAAACTGCTGTCTACAACTACAAGGCCAGTAAAACGTTGTCTAATGAGAAATTGTCATTCATTCACCCTTACAAGGTGTGAAACCAGCTTCTTTCAGCTGTAAATGCCACCATAGTATATAAGGCACAATAGAAATTAGCAATGGAAATTAATGAGAGAAAAGACTTCTGATCAGCCATTCCATCCAACAATCAAAATTATAAAAACGTCAGAGCGCAAATGGGACTGTTTGGCTTTTACTTGAGACTTCATTCCAAAAATCAGCGGAGACAGACACATCTACACTAATCAGTTAAAACTCAATATGAAAGTACAAAGAGGTATAGACAAATTATATGCCAAAGGCAGCCCTGAGACCTCTAATAGCAGATGCTGAGAAAGCCGAGGGGAAGACACAGTGAGCTAATACTAAAT
This sequence comes from Anarhynchus alexandrinus, assembly GCA_008711295.1. Taxonomy (NCBI): domain Eukaryota; kingdom Metazoa; phylum Chordata; class Aves; order Charadriiformes; family Charadriidae; genus Anarhynchus; species Anarhynchus alexandrinus. Next base: position 6,018,946 of record VUYV01000011.1, on the reverse strand, counting down.
ATCTGGTACTTTCACAAAATCACAGCTGCTAAAACCAATCTAGTTTGTGTTGTAAACTTTTGTAATCCATCTACTTACATTGGCAAATTTAACATTTATTTTTAATATATTGCTTGTAATCGTATGACTACAAAGCGTAGTCTAACTGGTTTCTGTGTTTAAAGCAGGACACATGGAATTGTGTTCCGCAAGGAAGTGGTATACAAGTGCCACAGAGACTTAGATACACAAGTGCATTTGAACAATCAATTACGGTAAGATTTAGATTCCTATTTGTATTTTAATTCCTCCTACTTCAACAAAATGAAACTTAAAAATTAGGTGCCAAATATTAGGATGTTTAGGAGCACCAGAATATGGAAATTATCCATAGAGTTGGATTTCTATGGAGAGCTGAAAACACTGCGATGCACATTGAGGGAAGCAGTTGATGCACTGGAGGGCAGGACTGCCATTTGACACGATCTCAACATGCTGGAGGAATGGGCTTAGAGGAACCTCATGAAGATCAATGAAGAGAAATAAAAAGTTTCCTGTCTCTGGAACAGAGTAACCCCAACAGCAGTACAGGCTGAGGGACAATTGACTGGAACGAAGCTTGGCAGAAAAGGATCAGAGGGTCCTCGTGGACAATAAACTGAAAGTAAGCCAGTGGTCAGCCCTTGTGACACATAAGGTGAACCGCATATTGGGCCATATTTGCAAGAGTGCAGGCAGCAGGCTGAGGGAAGTGATTATTCCTTTCTGTTCACCACTGGTGAGACCAAATCTTGACTAGCGTGTCCAGTTTGGGGCACTTGAGTAGAAGAAAAACTTTGAAAAATTGGGAGGAGTCCAGGAGAAGCCACCAAGACAATAAGATGGCTCAAGACCTAGATTCTAGGTCTTTAACTTACACATCTTTTCTCCCAAGAGTTGGTCCGTTTTACTGAGCTCCTTTATAGTCTGGATCCCTCTATTTTCTGGTTGCAGCTGCACCACCAAGAATACAAGATCCATTAAACCAAGAGAAAGCAAGAGCAAATAGAAATAGCGAGCTTGAGCCAGAGGCTTGGTTTGTTACAAAGTTAGTGCATTTTAGAGGAGACAAGCCTGGATTTTTGTCCCCAGTAACAAGCCCGTTTATGCATTTTACAGAGTAAATAGCATATGCTATTAAGTGTAATTTAATTAAAAGTAGATGTAATCCAAGGAGAAAGGAATAAAAGCCAGATCTTGCTGTTATGAGCTCCAAGGCTTTATGGAAAAGACTGGCACATTCAGGAACATTCTCTTCTGGGATGCTGGACTTAGTAGTGTCCATATGGGCTAAGAATTCTCTGTTAGGTGAGCAGTACGTGCCGGCTGAGGACTTAGGTGAAGAGTATGTGCCTCTTTGCCAGGCTTCTGAATGACAGCAGAGCTTAGAAATCCAGCTCTTCACACTGGGAAGCATTTATGCACATGCAGAGGAATCTAATTCCAAGGAATTTTGCAGTTCCCACTACATCAAATGTTAATTTTGCAGATAGCAGGTAAAGTTGCTGGATCACTTTCACAGTCGGCACTTAAACTCTGCTAAGGTCTATTCTGCAGTGTAAAAATAGGTGTTTAAACACAAAGAGATTGAAAAGCTCATTCTTAAACATCTCTTTATAAGCAGCCTGATTTTTCAAAGTACCGAACCACATTTCCACAGCCTGTTACGAGAAAACCCTGTGTTCTCTATGGGGAAAATGTCAAATAATGTAATTATGACAACCTTCTAAATGACATCTCTCTAATACTTCCCCGACTCATGAATTAATTTCTCAAAAGGCTTAGACAGGCTGTTTAATTTGGAGAAGACCTGAAACATGGAAGTTTATAAGACTGTTTTCAGAATTGAACTTCGTGAATAGGCCTAAGAAATTCTGCAATTATCTCCTATCACACTGAAAATATTGAAAATGTGGCTTCTGTAGTATCAATTTGGAAAGACTTAAAAGATTCAGCGAATGCTTGTAAAACAACAGGAGCAAAATTCTGTTAACTCTTAGAATGATCCATTCCTGGTATCTTGCCTCTCCTCAATTTCTCATTCACAGTTTTCCAAGGTTTGCTTCCAGAATAGTTTCCAATTTGCTGTTTTTGTCATCTAAGTCTCCTTAGCCCTAATTATCTCAGACAGCCATCCACTGAACGTATGCTACTTTTGAAAATAATGACTCCTTACCCTCAGAAAGAAAAAAAAAATCCAACAAAAACCCTACCTCTGTTGTTTGGAATAATGAGATACATTGTGACAACACAGGAAAGTTGTTTATGATTTTATGTTCATTTAACCTATCTTTGGGATTACAATTAAAAATGCTAACAATATTTATTAATCCATTTTATGTTGAGAAGTAGCATACTTAGATTTAAGAATTTTACTAGTGTTTATTTGAAAAAATTACTATTGACAAAGCAGTCTGCAATTACAGCAATATCCATCGCTATTGAGTTACCATTCTGTTCTAAGAAATATGAAAGGAAGAACAAAGGACAATGTATGTCAAAACATATTCAGCAAATTTTTAAATTCAGTGTTGCTGTTGGATATTTTTGTTATCTCCTGAAGAGTTTTTACTCGGATATACTATGGCTACAGGGTACTATATTGGTCATAGCACACACAAACATTGTCTTAAAAAATTAAAATATTGCTATAGAGTTCAGTTCACAAAAGAATACAAATGCATAGTATTTACAGAAAAAATACTTATAATTAGATATACCAAAGCTTCAGAACGTATAAGTTCATAATTTTGGTCTAAAACAGAAAATCATATTGCAGAGGTTCATAGTTCAAGACCCTAGAGGGCTTTAGCCACTTCCAAAATCAACTAGAGTGTGACTGTCTCTCTTCCTCCTACAGATAACAGAAGAAAAGGCAAAATAGGAGACTGGTCTAAACACACAGTATATGAAGGGAAAGGCAGGAATATAACTCAGGAGTTTAGTTCACAGTATTTTACTCTCACGCATAGGACACACCATTCAAAAGCTGATCAGAAAAAGACAATGCTGTATTATGTCTGACGCTACTATTTCGCTTCCATCCACTGGCCCAACGCAGAGCAGGGTGAAAGCGTGACAGCAGTGTGAGGGAAGGAGCTTGTACCTCTTTTCCAGCCCAACCTCCGAACTGTACTGTCTCTCTCTCATTGACATCATTTGAACAACTGTCACAGAGAGAAATGAAATGGCTCTACATGAATCCTCTCACTTGAAGTATGCTCATGCTTATTAATTATCAATCGTAGTTGATAAATCCTTGATTACTGCCTTTCTAAAAAAGGACTCTATGAAACCTTTATTTTAACCCTTTTACAGTACGTAGGTAGAAACAACTTTTATAAGAGCAGTTCAGGGAATTCTATCTTACTATTTAAAAAGATAACAAATCAGAATATGTGCTGTACTAACTATAAAATGGACAGTTCGATTAACTGAGGCTTCTATTTCATCTTGTTCCACAGCAGGATATACATTATTCTGATGGTAATGTAAACCTTCATCACTGTTGCTTTATTGCTGCTCTTCAGTTAACAGATGCTACTTCAGTTTTCCGCTATTACGCCAAAACATAATAATCAATTATGAATTTTTATGGTTTAATAGAATAGAGAATTATAGATTAATACCATGTATGATATTGTAACTAATTTCATTGGCTACATACCATATGCTAGCTATTTTGAATTTGCAGTCAGTATTTTAAAATAGATTAGGCACTCAGGTGTGAATTAAGGATACACACAGGCACTTTATATTGTTTCTATTATAAAATAATAGCTCAGCAGAACAATGAAATATTTTTCATTTCTGGTATGAGAACTGAACAGCCCAGAAAAGTGTACTTTTTATTAAATAAAACAATCTCTGACTTTATGCCACAACACACTGATTAAGAAATAACGCTTGAATGAAAATGGTTGCACATAACGAAGCTGCAAAAGTTTTCCAATAGCTATTTAGAAAGACAGCTGTTGGAAGACATATTTGTGTGTGTACACATGTATATTAAAATGACTTAAGGGCAGGCAGCTTTTTTCTTAAAAGTGACTGTGAAACATGAGCTAAGGAACACATCACATCATTTGCTACCATATCAATTGCAAGGGTGAGCCTAAGATTCTATTTTCTTGTCTTGCACAGATAAAAATGGAAGATTCACACAGAAAAAAAAGCGAACCTGAATTACCATGACAAAACAAACTCAAGACCAGAATTACATACCAGATGCAAAAGCTGCAGTGAAAGGTGCCTCAGTTGCCTTTATGGTTGTAGAAAAACCAATCTGCTACCTCTTATCAGAGATAAATGTGCATTTGGCTTTACAAACCAAAAATTAATTGTAGCCTTTATGTCAGCATATGATTTTTGCAAACAAAATAAAACCATAGAATTGGCTGTTTGCAAGCAATTAGTAAACATTTAATAACTACCCAAAGTTTAAGAAGAACAGGCTGAACCCAAGCAGTTGAAGGAGGAGGAAGCCATTTTGGGTGTGGCACCTGCAAAGTCAACAGGTGCTTTCTTTAATGAATTTAGAAAAACATCTCAAAGCAAAATTATGTTTCACATTTGGAGAACCAAGCGGCTGGGAGAAAAAAGGGAACTCATAGAAGCTGTAGAAAATGAGATATATTTGATATCATCAAATCTTAGGAACAGCTCTTAAATTCTGAACAATTCTGGAACGGGTGGAGAAAATGTTCAAGTAACTCTGAGGGAAATCAGTTCTTACGAAGTGGACGATAATATCTGCATTTAACTTGTGGGTGCCACAGCCTTGTGCTATGATTGGCTGCCATCTGGGTTCCATCTGACAGCAGCAGATTGGTATTCTCTGCACACGTCCTCGCAATTCCTGTCGCCTATGTTTGCTGTCCCTTACACACACACACAGTACATTGTTTACTCAACTATAAACATTTCTGTAACGTACACAAGCAGCATCTACAGTGCAATCATGCACCAGCATTCAGGATCAATCTGGGATGAATAGCACTCATCTAGCTAATCTTTTTACAACTGGTTTATAATAATTATTTTTAATGGTGCATACATTTTTGTACCTATATATGTTAGAAAGCGCTAATGATTTGTTTGCTTTCCCTTACTCCCGGAATAATTAACATGTCGTTATTGTATGTATAATCATTTTGCTTTCATGAAGGTAACTTTCTGTTAAGCAGGATAGTTAAATAACTGCAATGGGAACTGTAAGTGTGACTAAGAACAGACCAAAGCAGGCTGATGTGTTAGCACTGCACAGAAATATTTTTCTTCAGGAAGAGCAATTTTGCAAGAAGGCTATCGGCGTTGGTATACAACTAAAACTCCTACAGCATCAACAAGGACAGCGCTGTCCTTACTTAAAAGAGCAGATGTTATTCCTCTCCATTTATTAAATGATTCAACATTGCGGTATGCCTGCAACTAATTAGTATGATCAACACAGTGCAGGGCAGGAACAAAAGCAGACCAGCCTCTGAGATGTGCTGATGTAAAAGCATACAGGAGTATACATTTTTAAACGTTGTCCTATAATTTATAACCATTACATGCTAATCCTTCCTTGATGGTACTTTCATTTGTAAGACTGAATTTAATGTCATTTCTGATCAGGCCTGTCTCTGGATATTAAAACTGACCATCAGGTTTATTCACTTACTAGCAGTTAAATAACTTACTTTCTTTAAGACTGTCTTATACTAAACATTATAGAAAACAGAAGGTCAGTTACTGACAATTAAGAATGACACAGGTGCACGTAAAAAGAACACATACCCATGGCAAAAGAGAGAGAGAGAAATATAGGTATATTTGCTAAGTCATATACTTACCATTAGCACTGCAAAGTTACTGAAGTGTGTACTCTGAATGGTGGTGATATTGCCTGCAGAACTAATTATGTGGCACCCTTCTCCCCACCAGCCTCCATGTCCATCTAGAAGGTCAAAATCCCAGAAGGCTGCAATGGGGTCTATACCCCGTGCAAAGTGCCTCAACCCTATAGTAAGAGGGCTGGTGAGGTTTCCAAAACTGCACCCATCTGCAAAAGCAACAAACTGAATCAGAGAGATGGAGTGGAAAACCCCTTATTGATGAATGCTGTGTAAAGAGATCTGATGCACTAAACTATGGGGAAAAAAGCTATAGGCATATACTCTTAATGGTCAAAATCAAAGCTAGTGCTCACATTCAGAAAAGTTTGCAATAGTATAAATAAATCTGAACATTTAAGTCCCATAATGTGTTCAAATGATCTAGTAATCTTTCACAAAGCAGATTTTTTTTTGTTTCAGATTCTTCAGTTACGACCAGTGTTACACTGTTGCCCACGTAACTGCAGAAACAGCTCAGTTTCATGATATGATTAATAGCTGAGACAATACTGCACTTTGAAAGTCACATTTAAACATTTAAAAAATCTTAATAGAAATGAGAGCACTATTCACTATCAAATAAAATTAGTAAAATTTTCTGGGTGAATAATTAATCAAAATAATGACTCACTAGCACATACAATATATCACATTTAGACAAAAGCCTTTAACAACACCTGTTTTACATCCATCGTATCAGAAAGTATACTGGTGAGTATTGATACATGCAACAGGGCACTATTCCCACTCCAAAAGCCTTATTTTTTTCAGTGTCTAGGATGTTAACATTGCAATTTTCATTGTAAAGGGTAAAATGAGGTTCTTTCCTATAGCACCATGCTTTAAGAAACAAGCATCTGTAACAACGCTGTCAACCAACAGTAGTCCAAAATTTGCATTCTAGTCATACAGCAAGTGCATTTCTTTATTTGCAGGATAATTTGAATAAAATCATGCAGATATGAACAACTGCAAACATTTGTACTAAAGAGAGACTGTTTCCAGCCTCTCAGCACACTGTATACTCTACTCCTCTATTCTCTACATAATCAAGTATACCGTAGCTTTTAGATTAAAAGAAATAATGCATAACAACTCCTCACCTATTTTAGCAAAAACAGCTGGTGTGGCAACCGTCCTACGTTTCCCATCGTCTGCAAGATTTGATGAGTTTCCTGTGCTAGGAAAGAGTTTTCCATTCCGAAAGACAATAAACTGTAGCTTGCAAGTGGAGTTATCAACAGATTGCCAGGCTGAAGACTGAGAGAAGACAGACTGTGGCAAATGAACTGAAGCTACCGCTACAGCATTCTGTACAATGAGAAAAAAAAAGAAACATTTAAAATGCAAATCACAACAGGGTAGCTTTCATGATGTTTTAAACTCCTGTACAAGAAATGTATGCTGCCTTCCTTTTCCAACAGACTGGAAGCAACCAAAGAAGCACGAGCTGTAACCATGGGAATAGGATTGGTACAGTGCATATTAAAAGGGAAAACGTTTTGATTGAATGTGAGAGTCTATATGGTCAAGCTCCCTGCTGCAGAGGTGAGAATGGTTCTTACCGTGCCTGCTAGAGGGTCCATCAACACTGCAGATCTGATTTAAAGAGACAACCTCTACCAGGTTTTCTCCTTCACTTAAAACAGAATCAGACAACTTACATTAAAACGTTTCTCTGAAAGGGTACTTAAAGAGTATAAAAATAATTTTGTTAATACAAAAAATTGCATCAGCAGAGAGCTGCAAGTGCAGTAAACAACACATTTTATGAATATGTTTTTCTTGCTTCATATAAGGAAAATCAGTTAACTCTGTGTTTGAGTAATGCAGGATTAAAAAATATTACAAGCAGTAATGTAACAGAAGAAAACAAGACGGCACTAGGAGAAAATGAATGAAGACTGTCAGATCACTATAATGGCTTTGAGTTGTGAGTGTGTTATACACCCTTTTACAAGCAGATAATTCCCTTACAGCAGAGCTATAAAATACACCAAACATTATGTTCTGAGGACTTCACTCATCAAGCATTTTCTCCTGCCAAAGTAGCAAACTAATCATTAAAGACTGAGATATTTACAAGAAAAAACAAATGATGAGCAATGGGGAAATAAACAGGGAGTCTGTCCTGAGCCTTGAAGTGAAAAGTGTATGTATTTAAAAACAAACAAACTACAAAATGTTCTCATTTGCATTTCCCCCAAGGGCAAAGTATAGCTTCTGTGCACATAATTTACATAGATTATCACACAGTTTACTCATAGCACATGTGCGCTACCTCTTTGAGAAGTAAAACAATAATCTTCACAATCATGTAAACAAACATGACATTTTAGATATGTCCATGTGCTGGGAGAAATAGATGTGTGAGAGATAAAAGGTACGGCAGAGATACGCAAACTAAAACAAGAATGAGAAGCATCTAGTGACCTCACAATAAAGATGGGAGAAAAGCATGAGTAGTTTGTGATGTCACTGGGATGCTTAAACAGATAAAGGCTTCTGTACATTTTTTTCTTTATTACCTTGCACAATATGGAAAGGTTTTGCGATTTTAACAATAAAAACACCAAAACCTCCTTTTTTAAGTAAGTATTCAATCTAGGTGATGCCACTTATTAAAGATACTCAGAAAAAAACAGAACAAATAGCAACAGGAGATTTCTAGATTAGATTTTAAAATTACTGTGAAGGCTCTAATTGGAATTAACTGAGCTAAACATCAACCACTTGTCCTTAGATTGTTTCCACTGCCTAATTCACTAAAGCTGTCATAACTGGCTTTATCTCACGCTTCTGAAAAAGACATATTTTACTCTATGCTATCCCAAAGCATCTGTATATGCTGAACCTCTGATGATACCATTTTGGCCATAAAATTGTTACCAATAAGTATGTACAGAAATTTTTAGAGGTGTCATTTGCTAAACCCCAGCCACTGTTGAGGACTTATCTGGAGATGCACAAAAGTGTCAGAGAAGGTACAGTGTGATTAACTTTATATTTATGTTGGATTTTTATTTTTATTCTGTGCTGGAAAAAGCAACAACAATGACATATTAAATAACACTAATTACTTATTATACACAAAAAAAGAAAGCTAGAAGCATCTAACTAAGCTTATGATAATGAAACTAAAAGCTAAAGGCACTGGGATAAGCAACAACGTGCTATGACTTGACAAAAGCGAGCCAGAGAAAACAACAGGTTTATAGCACTTCTGCTAAGAAGGGAAATGGTCTAATTCATTGTGGTTCTCTACTTTCTTTTTCATTGGGACTTACTGATACCAATGGGAAAAAGTAATAGTGTAGACAGAGCTTGGCTGTGAGACTGGGGAGGCGCAGAGAAGAGGCTGCACACATATGAAGCACAGAGAGCTGGCGTGCAGGTCTGGTGTAGGTTGCACAGCTGGGGAAAGACCAAAGTGATGTGCATCCTTCACCTCCTCACTAGAGCCCTGTCTCTGCCCACACAGAGACCCTTCACTATGTAGCATAAAAGAAAGGATCCTGATCACAGCGTGATCTTATCCACAGACTACAGCTTCGCCTCACAAGGGCAAAGTCAAACGAATGAAGAAAAGCTGTACACAGCCTACAAATGGATTTAGTGTGGACTGGTCACACTCCTCGGGCTGACTGAGCAAATCTCACACATGCAGCAACACAACATCAAATTACTCACATGACAAAAAGACATTTACAGAAAACAGTTTCCTCATTAGACTTCAGGAGAGTGTTTTTCCTTATTTGTCTCCTCAAAATGTACCAAGAATACGACTACCCATAACATCAACTATTTAATAATACTTGCTATATAATGTCTACAGCCACTTCCTGGGATACAGTTTAATTGTGAATACTGCCATATGGATACCTGTTAGTTCAAACAATTTCTTTTAAGTGCAGGCAGTCTGGTGGAGGCAAGGGCAAAGGGACAGGGCTGTTTCTTGACTGGACAAATGCACACATAAAGTCAAAATACTCGCTGCACATCCAATATTTACTTTATGTAGAAATTCTTCAAGATCAAACATCAAACTGTCTGCTACAGCAACATGCCTGCCAACAAGCTCCCATGCTAGGATATTAATGAAAAATGCACACATTGAGAGTGCCCACACATCCACAATGGTGTTTAAAAATATGAATAAATATTTGTGAACAATTTTTACATCTAAGATATGTGAGAATCTTCTTTTCAACAGCATTAGTCATTGCTCACATGAGAGGGATGATGTGAGCACTCAGGCAATCCTTGTTATTGTGGTAGAGGATGGATGGAGCCTGACTGGAGGCTCAGTTTTGGATTCTGCTAATCTCATGTGTAGTGAGGAGTAAGTCAGTTCATCACTCTTGCCTCAGTTTCCCTTGCATTTGGCGAAATAAAAATGATGGTATTTCTTTTGCTTTCTAAGGTGATGTTGAGTCCACAATATGGGGACAGATTATTACTACCAGTGACAGTGACATCAAATTTCAAGTGAATGACTGTGCTTCAGATGTTTCAAAATCCACATAAATCACCTCATCTTAAAAATTTTTATTTGGACACGGTATCACTACGTTACATAAGAACTGACATTTCTGAGCAGGCTACTGGCAGCATCTCAGGAAGCTGCGCCACCTCTAAGAGGGGAGAAAGAGCACTAGAGACAGAACCACCATCAAGTGCAGCTTTGCAATGACACAGGTAAGCACAGGCATCTCATATTTTCCTTGGAAAAGCTTAGAGTCTTCATCAGCAATTTACTAGTCAGGATTTAGACATTCTGTAAGCGTTTTCAAAACGAAACGTCAATAATCCCTTCATGACTCCATTTCACTTTTAGTCCTATTAACTGGATTGTATCAGCATCCAAAAAGGAAATCCCAATCATACTGTAGATTTTTCTAAGGAATATTTTACTGCTGGAAAATACCAGTGTTTTAAAATGAAAGCTATCCACAGAGATCCACCCATTTGCACATAAATATGATAGAAATGATGCAAATTTCAAAAGCTCCCAGTTATCTTCCATGTCATCTGCCCAGATATTAAAAAAATCTTCTCTGTGACCTGCAGCCAGGGAAAGAGGGCTTATCAGCACTAAACCAGCTCTGAGGATTTTCCAGGAGGGCTCCTAGGACTCCTGGCTCTGAAGACTTCTTAGAACCTGGGAAATTTTCCAAAAACCCAAATGAAAGGTTGTTTTAAACACTCTGAATTATAATTTGAAAAGTACAGTTTTGTAAGTACTTTTGAAGTTTCATTTTTTGTTTCCATTTCAGAGCTATTATTTTGTGAGTAAGGAATTTTTCAAAATATCTGATGAACAGAAACAGCACAAATAAATCCAACTGGATGCCAAAAGTTTTAAATTTGAATGGAAACCTCATTCTGAAGAGGAAATGGTCCTCAGGATATTGAGAGCTACAGACTCTTGACATTTTTGTAGCTCATGCATGTGTGACCCTTATTAAAAACGTTTTAAGGGAAAAAGGAAAGATTTAAAGTGAAGTTTTTCCCCAGGCAATTTTATTCTGGTCAGCAGTCCATTCCTTATAATCAATGCTAGCATTTACAAGGAGTTTTTAAGTGTTTAGGAAAGACAGCCTCTTGCCTTAGGTGCCTTTGTGATATGTTGGCCCTTCTACTTTAACGATTCTTTAAAGAGACATGCTCCCATTTTGAACATTGCTTCCCCAATATCTTGTTCTACTTGTCTAAAATTTAGCATAGTACCGAGAGACCATACCCATTATCAGACAATCGTTATCAAGGAAGATACTTGGTAACCACTGTGGAATGACATAAATCAAATTATTTTCAGTAGCTCTTCCTTGCGTATGCTTTGATACTAGATTGATTTTGAGTTCAAGCACAGGATTTCTGTTTGAGATGAAATATATTTCATAGGAAAGCATCCAATTTTGAGTCCTCAGAACAGTCATAAGGTATATTTTTCCAGTCGGCAATTTCCTTAACTTAAATAACAGCACCTTAACAAGAGGTCAGAACAAAACCAGAGGGGAAAAAAAAAAAAAAAGAGTAAATGAAATCACCTGAACACCTGGCAGAGAACTGGAAAAACAGCTCCACTGCTTCCAAATTTTAAAGAATCAAATGAGCTGTTTTATAGATTCAGATGCAAGACGCCATATATTATATTATTAAAGATACAAGGGTGTTGCCAAAATAGGCACAAGCTATATAAAGTTACAGTAGCAGTAAATAAAAAGTAGAAACTAAGCTCTACAGGTAACAGCCTATATTACTAAATATGTACTGAGTTAACAGTGTGGTCATCATAACAAAATCAAGCAAGTAAATTACTTATACATATACAATTGATTTTATTTTGGCCTTCAAACAAGACAGCAGCTCCTTAGAAACAACTGAAGATTTCAGTTTGGAGTTTATGTGAAAGGTTTGGTGGTTAACATAACAAAAAAGTGAAAAATTGTTTTTTCTCTTGTCTCTCCTGTTAGATATTTAAATAGCATTCCTTTCGAATTGTCTCAGCACATGATATATGATACAAGGAGAGGCATTTGGCCCACCGCTGTGAGGTTTTAGGTAGACTGTACATGAGTACCGGTCTCTTTTTCTGGTATGAAAAGTATCAACTAAAAACCTCCAAAATTTAGACAATCTGGGAAATTGCCAAAGAAAGTTTCTGTAAAAAGAATGGAAACAATGCCAGTTTGAAGAAATACGGTTATACAGGACACATATTCAATGACAAACAATTTGACAGGTCCTAAAAGAGATAGGATTAATTATTTTTTTAAAATGGGAGGAGACCAATTGAACAAAGTAGGTGATTCCCAGCCACATTAACTTACCTACTTAACCTTGCTCCTGATTTATCACAGTTTAACTACCCTTTTTAGACTGCTGTTTAAACACAAATCTGGAAAGGCTCAGGGAAAAGTGAAAAGCAAAAATTATAGAGATTCCCAGAGAGAAATGAAGAGGTACCTCCACAAATACAACATAAAATCCCCTGGCTATTGAGATGAAATTGCTAAGCATGTTAGGATTATTATGTGGTAAAGTCATTATGTAGTAATGCTTCAGTCTGCATCCATCTCAGTATCTGGAAACCTAAGTACAGAGTCCAAGATATCTTAGTTCTAGCCAGGCCTAAACGCTCTTTTAATGCATAGCAAAAATGTGGCAGCAACAAGAAATATAGGCAAATTGTATGAAAAGGTACAAAACCATCTTAATGTGTGTTTAAAGTTCTCACTAATTAATAATAAAGGTTTTCCACAGTCATGCTATAGAAATGTTAGGTTTAGCAAATAGCATGGAAATTTTAGAAAAGCTGGTAATACAAAATAATCTCGGAAACCCTGATTATCAGTAACCCTTTTCTAATAAAAGTAAAAAATAAAAGTAGTCTCCACATTAGGATTTTGTATTTCAAATCTGAAAACTTGGCAAACTCAGGAAATTCATTGATAAACATTAACAGGACTTACAAGATCAAGAATGGATTAGCAGATCAAAAAGGACAATGAGTAGAATCAGAAAGTGTATGAAAAGGAAAAAAAACACTGATCAGTGAAACAAAATATTTTAAGTTTCAAGAAATGGATGGATACAGTGATAATTGCCAAAAACGTTTTACATACAGCAGTACGTTCTTCAGATCTTTATTAAAAAAAGAATACGGAAACAAGTAGAGATGCCATATAGAAAGAATCAGGTAGAGATAAAACAAACTGCAAAAAAATCAGGTAATACATTTTTTATTTAACCTCAATGAAAGTGTTGACATTTACATGGAGATAACGTGAGGATTGATAATGAGAACAAGAATACAAAAACTACCACAAATGTCAAAGAAAAATTCAATAAGAGCTGAATATTGTCATACAAACCTTTGAAAGAACTGACACATGAAATCAAAGGACAATTGTATTTTTTTAATTAATTAATTTTTTTTTAAGGAATCTACCAAGTTGGTCATAGAGCAATGATGACTGCTCTGCAAAACGATCTACAGTTAGGGTAAATGAGTGAATCAAGTTTGGCGTGTAGATAATGGTCCAGACCTATGCACAAATGAACAACTTTATTGCACAGTTCACAATATTAGCCACAGCTGCTGCTGCCATATTGGTCTGTTTCTGTGTCCAAAGACGGGCCACTTTTAATGAGTTCAAAAGTGTTGACTGGTAAATTGCATGAAAATGTGGTGTCCTTTAGCCATTTCTATATGGACCACTATGTTATTATTTCTGCGTTCCAGTGTGATGCACTGAAGTTGCTTATGCATTCATGCATTATTCCTCTGAACCATAGGACAGCATTTAGGACTTCATTATTATTACATCCACGAAAATGTGGTCAGAAAATGTAATACTTTTTTTCTAGGAAAAGGAAAACGTGTGGAATTCCACAAGCAACAACTGACCTTTAACCTGATATCGTGAGAGAAAAGAGAAAGAGGAAAAAAAATCAAAGAAAAAGATAACACAAAGGGAGACAGGGTAGGTTTACTAAAGGTAAATAATGCCAGACCCACATTATAGTCCTCCTTGACAACTGTTTTTCTAGACAAGGCAATGCATTTCATCCAATTTCTTTGGTGTTCAGTAAAATATTGGATGCTACATAAAAACTGTTAGCTGAGTTGAGACATTGAGAACTAGTAAGAAATAGTGTCAGGTGAATAAGAAACAAGCTAAAATTGATAATACAATGGTTTTCTTTGAAAGGGGAAGACAGGATGAAGTGAATATATCCAAAGTTTCCATGAAAATTGGCTTGGGGACTTTGAATTTTTATTTTACGACCTTGAAACAAAGAGGAATGTCACCCAAGATAACATTCAAAAGCATATGTTTTACAGATTTATAATAAGAACTTCTATTATAAGCTGGTGAAACAGAACTCTTTGGCAAGCAACAGACAAGGAAAAGGACCTGAAAGCACTGGTTAATCACAGGATGACTCAGAGCCACTATGATTTACCAATAAAAAAAAGACAAATACAGTCCAGAACATACAAGATGACGCATTTCCATGGAAATACTCTGATTTTAAAGGCCTAATTAGAAACATACTAAATGATTTTGACCAACTGGGCTCAGAAAAAATCAGTCCAGAATAGAATGGGTGTAGAGGATGGTTAATAGGGTCACCATTAGAATGAATAATTTGTTTTACAAGTGCAGTAAAAGGAAAGAAGAGGCTGTGCCTGCTGTCTTTAAAAATATCGGAGGAATAGCATCTAGGGAGGAAGAAGAGTCATATGAGCAAATAGCCAGCATGAGCACAAGGATAAATAGGACATTGGTCAAGAGCAAAAATGCAGACTTAAAAGTATGAAAATGTGTCCTAGCCTTTGTAACAGAGAGGAGAGGATAGCTTTCAAAGATTATGGACACACAAACAAAATTACCTACTCTTAAGAGAGTATTTGAAAACTTTATGACAGAATTACACAATGCAGTTTAAAAAGTTTTGGTTTATTTCTCTGTTTTACAAGAAGTGTCTAGAAATCCTTTGAGAACTGATGAATCCCCTGAATAAAGGAATTCCTGAACTTCCTACTTCTACTTATGCCCCCAGTATACAGTCAGTAGAGATTGTAAAAATCTCACCAAGAAAAAAAGAATTTCAAAAACTATACAGTCACAGTAGATTCAAGTGACTCACATCTGCAATAAAAGAACATTGAGCACAGAAATAATATTACCATTGTTTTGAGAAACAAGAAAAAAAATCTGCACACATGTAAGGGCTGCAGACAGTCAGCAAACATGAAAACTGAGCCACTTATTTAAGGTAAACACCTATTTGAGAAATCTTAAAATAAATGTCTAAAAATAGAACAATGAAACACAAATCTCACATGGAATAGTAAAAATTGAAGAGACAGGCTTATTTATATTACTTATCTTCCTACTATTTGTCCTTAAAATTGACAAGATCTTTAGCACTTAAGTTACAAGAGCTCAGTCTCCTATACTGCGTGATGGTCAGAACAGCAATATCCATCACAGATAACCATTAACTATTGACACTCAGATGAACACCCCTTAATATAGCATCACATAAAAACCCTAATCACTACACTACCATTCCTAAACAAGAAACCCAGATTTACTCTACCTGAAATAGAATAGAAAATGAAGGTATTCTTCCTTTCTGGTAGCATCAGTAGTAGCACTAGTGAGTAACTTTGTGGCTCTGAATAAAAGACAAAATCCTTTCTTTACACTGTTGGATCGGCTAGCAATCTCCCTACACTCAGACTGCTCCTTCAGGCAGGGCCATAATACTTAATTCCAATATTGTGGTGACTTCAAAGGAAGTCTTTGAAGCAACTCAAGTATCAGTTGAAACAGGTGATTCTGCAAAAGCCTCAGAAACCACAATGGATCGACAGACAACCTCAAACATTATTGCTCCAGTAGATGCAATGTAAAAGCAAGGATTAAGAACAACATTTGTAAATAATTTACTGCTGACAATTTGTTAGTGTACTTTATGAGTATTCCAAAATTCCACAGCAGCATTTTCATTTTAAAATTTCCACGTTTTACCCAAGTTTTCACATTTTATGGTAATGTATCTTTTGCTCAAATGTTAACAACAGAAAAAACACTGTAAAGCACAACAAAAATCATTACCGAGGGAACACCATTATATCAATTGAATTTTATTTAAGAAACACAATATCATTTTGTTATAATGCCAATTATTAGGTTTTATATTTAATTTAAATTAAATTTTAATTTTAAGGAACTTTTTAGATTTTTCAGACAGCACTACATGACTGTCAATTCAGGGTCTGCAAGTCAAGCATCCACAATAGACTTGCCATAATGCAGAAAGTTATGCCACAGAATGCATAAAGTTGGTCTTCCTGGGAATGTCAGAGTTCTTAAGGGTGGCTTATGAGTTTTCAACTGGAATTTAAAGTTTTTTTGGGGGGGAAGATCCTCGAAGTATTAAAGTATTTTGACACAGCCCAAAATTCACGCTGTAACTTTCCGTTGTTTTCCTCTGGACCTACAGAGACTCACTGCAGCTTCATTTTTAAAAAGGATGGCTTCTGGCAGTGCGCTTTACAGGAAGACTCACCCTCTTAGGAGTTTGGTTCACTGGGCCCTTCAGGGATGCATTAGCTCCTAGAAATACTACATTTTCCTCTGAGCAGCCTGGGATGAAGGAATATTTTTCCTTTTTATTTAGAAGCTCAGCTCATTTTCAGGCATTAAATATGCGAGATCTTTCTGGAAAGATGATAAGCATATTTGATTTTTTCATTACATTGATGAGACTGGTTTTAATTGTTGCAGATGCACTCAGAGGATGGGATGGGCATATGCTAAATTGTTAGAATTTTTAAAAAGAAAGTCACAATAAATAATCTCATGAGCTGTCTAGGTAGAACATTCAGCTACATAATTACAAAGCTATCACCATGGATCTTAGGAAGGGCATCATAATTATACAGAATACCTAACTAACCAAATACTTTTTACAGCTCATTGACCACTGAATTTAATTATGTGTAAGTATTACCACTTTAAAAGAAGGAATCATGTGAATTCTAGATTCGGTATACTGACATACATGAGGTTTTTTTGCCATGAACACCTTTAATTTATTTATTTGGACAAGGTGAATTGTGTTAATGTAGGCCTCATAGCAGTTTTAATTTCTGCATCGTCCATAGCTTAGTAATTATCATACATAAGAAACTATTAGAAATGGGAACTCAGACAAAGTCTTAACAAACATTTTTCTAAAGTTGGAGAAAGACAATGTGATTTAAAGGAGAAGGGATACTAGGTGGCTTAGACACATAAGAAAAACCACTTTGTACTAAACAAAATCCATATGCATTTTAATAGAGTGCAGTACATACCATTATGGATTTTATGATTTTTCTAAGGTCTTAGATAATTTGTGTATATCCATTTATTGGATATGAGTACAGAGTGATGCAACCATTAGGTAATACAGTAATTCAAAATGACTGAATATTGCAACTATTTAATCATACTAGATGATAGGATTTCTAATTTCACTGGTGTGGTATTCACACTTAGTTAAGCTAGATAAATATAGAGTTCATTTAGTAACATAAGTGGGAATGTAGGGGAAAAGATTAATTCAGAATTTTTTAATAAACTAATTTGATATAATTTTCCTGAGGCAAAGTGAGCTTCTACGTTGCATATAATGTATAGAAGTCCAAGTATTAAGTGGTTTTCTAGTGCTGCCTTTTCATAAGGACAACTGCAATGAGACACTGACATTGCTGCTTGATGACTACTGAAACATTGCCTGTGTCTGATAATGGAGAAAAGCTGAAACTGCTGAAAATAATTTTAGAGATCTGGGTCTTTTAGGAAGTGAATTTAGAATTGCACACCATGAAATGACTCAATATTCTCCAGATTTTGAATGATTTGGACATTATCCTCAGCAATGATCTCTATTGCCTGTAGCCATTAAACAATTCAGACCCAGTACTACTCATGCAAGCCATAACCTGGGCAAGGGACACGTTTCTAGAAGTGGATGTGAGATCACTACGTGCCTTTGCTTTGCTATATACAATTAAGTATTTCAAAAAGAAAAGTGGTAAGATTACCTTTTCTTTAGTTTACATATGCAAAATCACACTTTCTTTCACCCTATTGCAAGATACAACTTCACTATCGTCACAATAGTCAAGAAAATACGCCTTCTCAGGAGGAGTGAATATGTATTCTTCCCCCTTTCTGTTCCCAAACTCAGTTTTCTTTTTCGAAAACCTGATATATTTTAGTCTCCAACTTGCCAAAAATATAATCCGCTTCCTGAATTTCAGTCACTCAGTCAATTTACTAGCTTCTACAACACAGGCAGAAAGCACGTGTCATAAGAATAAACGTAAAAAAAAGTGAGTAGAGTTAGTATAGTTACACCAGCAAGAGAGAGGTTCTGAGTCACAGAAGTGTCTTCACATTTGGATGAAAGTACCCAAGGTCTCCAGACCCCTGAGATGCATGGTGGTAAAGTGGATGTATCTCAATGATGGCAAGTGACATTTTAAGAGAATTCTTATAATTGAGAAGTTGACAATGCAGGAGAAGACAGGCACTCCACTACTGCTAGTGCCTGTACCTGTTAATAGCTGTTGCTCCCCAAAGCTCCCACACAAAATCACGTACCCTGCTCCATGAGTCTTGCACACATTTTCAGGATTCTGACGCCCCCAGTGCAGACACAAAAGACAAGATAATGAGCTCAGTATGATGATGAAATGGTAAAGTCAGATTTTCACCTTTAAAGTTCAGTTCTCGCCGAATGCCACGCTGAACACTTACTTAGAGCAAAACCAAACATAGATTTGGTATATATGTTTGTGTGTGAAATAAGAGATCATAGATATTAAAGGGATTTATCCAAGGCTACATTTCCATGAGCTAACTACCAGGACTAGTGGCTCCAAATTTGTGCCACAGTGGTGATGTGAGCCTTTGTTTCTCTTTTAATTTCTTGACAACTGGACAGAAAAGGAATGGAGGAAAGGGGTCCATCTCAAAGGTAAGTTGTCAATTTGTTAATAGTACCCTTTTCCAAGGCATTCTGGTTTGGGCTTATAAATATAAATNGGGTCCATCTCAAAGGTAAGTTGTCAATTTGTTAAGAGTAGTACCCTTCTCCAAGGCATTCTGGTTTGCGGTTATAAATATAAAATGGATATTGTCCAAAGAATAGTATATTCCCCCATTCCTTCTTAAGAAGAAACAGTGTAAGTTGTTCTTACAAGTAATATATCTGCAGATATGTTTTCACCAACAATCTCGAGTCATGAGGAAGCTTTGAAAATAAAACATTGTGGGATGCATACATAAGTACATTGTACGTACAGTTCATGTGAAAATCTGTTGTGTTGGGCCTTTGGTTCAGCCAGAAAGCATTCAGAGCCAAACAGAACGCTTACCTCCAGCTGAACCATATGTACTCTCATTGTCCTTATCATAGATTACTAGTTTATCTGGACAGACTCCTTAGCCCAGAACACATCTGTTCTAACAAGCGCTTAGGGACAATCTACCTTGATTCATTCTACTAAGTTTTTCTAAGGGATTTGTTACAGAGTTATGTGAACATCAAAAATATTTGCTAGTATTATCCACAGTAAAATCCAATAACAACCACAATGGAAGTGAGGTCTGAGCGAACCTTCCATCAGACCATGTCTCTACCAATCTAGTGATCACTTATACAGTCCTGTCAGTTGAAGAAGGTTGGAAGAAATCTAACTCTTAACATTTCACAGATGCTAAGAAACCACCTAGGCATGTTTGCAAATTTTTCTTTGTTACTGCAAAATTAGTCACTTGACATAGGCAAGTTAAGCATTTCTTTTCTAAAAGCTGATTGAATTAAAATCTTAATCCTCTGGTCAAATCAAGTTTTGTAGCTCAGCTGCTATGAAACAGTGATGACATTCTCCTGATTAAGATTTTAAAATACTAACATACATTCTTGTCATCAGTCATCACTACATGAAAACTCATCGTTTATATTGGGTGATGATAGTTTTCTATTTCTGGGACAGTATGTACTGTGTTGTTCTCACTCAAGTGAGTACCTTTGAGTTGAGATGCCAAAGGATGTCACTTGAGACTTCTTATATACTGCACGAACCCAGCTGAGATCTGAACTAACCCCAGGAGAGCATCCCCTNTCAAATGCCTTGCACAAGTCCAAGTAGATGACATCAGTCGATCTTCCTTTGTCCACCGCCGTTGTGACCCCTTCGTAGAAGGCCACCAAATTAGTCAGGCATGATCTGCCCTTGGTGAAGCCATGCTGGCTGTCACCAATCACCTCTTTGATTTCTGTGTGAATCAAGTTTTGTAGCTCAGCTGCTATGAAACAGTGATGACATTCTCCTGATTAAGATTTTAAAATACTAACATACATTCTTGTCATCAGTCATCACTACATGAAAACTCATCGTTTATATTGGGTGATGATAGTTTTCTATTTCTGGGACAGTATGTACTGTGTTGTTCTCACTCAAGTGAGTACCTTTGAGTTGAGATGCCAAAGGATGTCACTTGAGACTTCTTATATACTGCACGAACCCAGCTGAGATCTGAACTAACCCCAGGAGAGCATCCCCTCATTCCCATTCAGTGACTGTTGAGAATGACAATTCCTAATCTAGTACAACAGATTTCTAATATAATAGATTCCTTCAAATACTCAGATAGGTGCTAACCTAGCTAAAGTTAGATGGGATGAAACTCGTATAGTAATAAATGAAGACTGAGAACTAAGAAGTTACATCAGTCTTCTCTCCCCATTTCTCAGCTCAAGCAAAAGGAGATAGCAATACTCTTCTTAACTCTTCCAAACGCAAAGCTGCTTTCCATTTCCAATGTACTACAGGAGCGGATGGGAAAGCACAGCCTTTTCGTTTTGCTCATGGCTTTTGAATTAATACAAGTTTTCAAGTTATTAGTGCTGCAGGGCCTGTACACTGAAAAAGCAACAGCAACATGTTCATTAAAAATAGCAGTCTATATGCCATGAAGTGTTCACTTTTTAAAATCTTGTAAATTAGTTATATAAGCAGCAAATTTGCAATTTAATCAGTAGAAAATGAATTGTTTTACATTGTTATATGTAAGCATTCGCAACGGTTTGAATATTTTTGGTCTTCTTCTCTTGCTCTACTGATTTTCTAATCTTTTCCAGTAAAGGTCAATTCTTCTGGCATCAGTATATTTAATGTATTCACAAATTTGTACCAAAGGCCTTTATTCTAAAGGGCTTCATTTTATCAGTCAGACACATCAACAGTGTGTATAATTCAGACTTTCTCAAGGGCTTCCACTGCCAAATTTGACTGATTTCAAGTGTGTTATCATTCTTGCTGAATCACTTCCAGTCTCCTATTAAACTGATATGCTTTTATTTTACACAGTAGCAATGTTCATTTTCTAACATAAAAACTTAATAGGTTCACCATTTCACTGTCTTTTTCTTCTGGACTCCCCAGTTTTACTTTCTGCCTTAAACAGGATGGGAGTACTTCGCTGAATCCTGCACATGCATTTCTGGACTCTTACTACTGCTACTGCCAGATGCTGATATGAGTACCTGAGTGTATGAATTAATTATTTAGGAGTGAGGATCTGAAAGAAACGTGCTCAAGGAGGGAAAGGGAAAGAAAATCAATACAGAAAAAAATTGAGTCTCTCATGCCAACTGAAGGACTAACATCATGTACAAAATTAATAACTGACATTATTAGCTGAAAGACAGTGTATTTGAAAAAAACTGGCAAAGTCCCAAATTGTCTATCTCAGCAACAAGGAAGACTTCAGTATTTTTTTTATCATCAGGAATCCTGAGTCCTGGAAGCTCTATATATCTACAATGATATGAAAACCCTGCTGCCAAGGGCACAGACTCTACTAAAAAGTGTATTCCCATTTTTCTCCAATTATTGTGTAACATAAGGAAGAAGTATTTTTATAGCAAGTATGAGGGCATAGATTAGTCTAGAAAAGACTAATTTAGCAAACTAATGAATGGACTTTGATCCTACTTCCCCAACTGCACTTAGACTTATTGTGCTTTGTTTCTTTCATACAGGACAAGTCACCTGAAAAGCAAAGATCTCTTGAAAACAGCATTAAGTAAATGTCTCAACTTTTACAAAATGAAATGTCCTATTTTCTTCCATACATAAACACAAAAATAAAAACTGATTGGCCACTTTATGCTCTTCTGTGACTCTAAATTTTGATATTCCCACATTTCTTCAATAGATATACATTAAAAATGCAGTGACATTCATAAGAAAACAAAAATGTATTCACTGGTTATAAATATCTTACAGTCCATTTCTTAATTTTATCACCTTGTTGGGGCTCTTTGAGGGACACACCAAAAACATATTCTCTGTATAGCTTTGAGGACCTCTAGCTTTTTAGATTTTTTTAATGTCTCTGTTCAGAAACAATGAGCCAAAAATGATGCACTCTGCATGTCTGAACAGCATTTTCTTGCTTTGTAACCTTGACATAGAGAATGCAAGATACTTGTACTTGCTAAGCCATGGTCTATTCAGCATCATTGTGTTAGCATTACTCACCAAGTGGAATTAAAAACTGCACTACAGTTACCATGACAACCAGCTGTCTCCCACATACAGCATCAGTTTGAATTTGTGCAGACCATTCTAACAATGATTTAAGTCAACAAATTCAGTATTACCCTAAGGAAAAAATCTGGTGTAAGAACAAATAAATATTTTCAGTTTCAGAATATTACTTAGCTCAATACATTAATTACAAGTATGACTTGAGATCTTCAGAGAGCTGCAGTGACTTTTCTTAAAAATCAAAGGTGAATAGTAATCTTCTGGTCAATATACAGTTGAGAACCACTGAATTTCTTGACTCAATGAACATGTAAGAAGCGTATGGAGAAGAGAAGGCATAAATTTGATAGAAGAGTTTGTGTGGAAAATCCATTAGAATATTTATTTAATAATATTCTAAAATTTACATTTGAATCATGCTTTTGATTACCTTGGATAGTATCAATAACATCATCAGTGTATGTTCACTATACAGCAGTGTATGTGTAATCCACGGTAATCCAAAAGTATCAGACAGCAATTATCCATTGGGAAAATAATTGGAGACTTGGAAACTTTCTGGGGCGGAAAATTCTAACATAAGTTTCTCTACTAGTAAACTTGCAGGGTTTTTGTTTTTAGTAATCAATTTACACGCAAAGAGAAGGCCCAGTTGCTTTTGAAATGCGTGATCTATAAAGGAGAGAGGGAAGAGGAGTATATCCAATTTATGTCATATTTACAATGTCTGGTGAAACATCATACAACTGCATATCTGGTCATCAGTATGAAGTAACCACCTGGCAGTTTGCAGATACTTTTGATCACCAAGCATGCTTTCAGTAGAGAACGGTCAGTTTTGATTGTCATTGCATAAACCCATAACGGCAATGATGGTCAGGTCTGCTTGCAGAACAGTAGGATGTATTGTTGTGAGGAAAGGGAAAACAAGAACCTCCATAACAACATAAAAAACATATATTAATTGTGCATTTATATATTGACTGTGGGAAGAGAGGGGAAAGTAAATGCTGAAAAAAAAGATGGTTAAGTTATTAAAATGTAATTTATGGTCAAACTAAAGGTAATAAAGTAATAACAGTATTTTTTAATGTAAGAAGCTATAAAAAATTCAAAGCCACAAAAATTAAATAGAGTCTATATTTACTAAAGAAACTGCTAATGTTACACACTGGAGTATGTACATATTAATGATACATCCCACTCATTTTTCTGGAAGCAAGTGCCACAACTAAACCTTACTGCAGATTTCCCCTTTTGTATATGGTATAGCACTTGTTGCATCACAGAACTTAAAACATGTCAGAAAAGAAAACTGGACAAATAAGTGTAATGCATTTAAAATCAAAATGTTCAGAAGCTATAAGGAATCTGATGCTATTATAAGTAGTTTTAGTCTGTAATTAAGAGTTATTGAATTCTAACCCTGAGGAAAATACATAATAATAAAAAGTTTTGGCTTGAATATAATGCTTTCAGTTTTAAATAATCTCATTTACGTGGGAACGCTGGTCAGAGGACAAAGACAGAAAAATAAGTATAATCATAGAATCATATCTAAAAGATTGAGGAAGGAAGCAGCACAGAAATGCATTCAGTCCTGGATCACTGTGGACACATTTGTTATCAGTGACGGGCAATGTGAAATCAAGCACAAACTGAAATCAAACCTTTCTTAAGGTTACACTAAACTGAACCGACAGGAACACTACATGCAAGAAAGAAAAAGAAATGGATTTCTATATAACACTTCGATCTTCAACAATAGGAGTGCATAATGTTTGAATGTAAAAAGAGAAGAAATCAAGGCAGAAAAGAGGTAGAAAGCAAGAGAAGGACTAAAATATAGCCTGGGGCTTCAAATCCACAAACCCAAACAGGAACAAATTTTTTGCCTGCAAAAAGGCTGCACAGTCAAAGGTAAATGACAATGGGAAAACAAATATGATTGTTACTGGAATTTAACAGATCTGTAACAATCCATTAACTCCTAGATTGAGCTGCAATGTAATATCATAAAATAAAATACAAATTAAGAATAAATCAAGATGACAATATAAGCAGAAGTGAATAATTTTGCCCTGAGGTCGAGTCTATGCCTTTGTGTCAAAGTTGCCTTAATGGGGTTAAAGTAGCATTGCTAACAATTAATGGATGTTTTCTTGTTACATTTCAAAAAAGTATTGATGGCACCATTAAAAAAAAAAGATTATTTATTCTAAAGTCAGGGAAAAGGTCTTTCAGATAGCAATTTAAAAAACAGAAAAAAATACAGTCTCACCACTGCGGTTGTCTAAAATAGGACTCACAAAAAGTTTTGAATACACTTGCCAGATCCATGCTTCTTGAGTACAGTAAACTTATGGGTGCATCTGTATTAACACTTTAGTTCAGATTTGGAACACTGGTCTGATATTCAGATATTCTTTTCATCCTGTCACATTCATATCTGAATGCCAGTTTTCAGACAAATTTCCTGATGGGATCTCTATTGCCACGCATTCACAAAGTATTCTAACAGTGCACAACGTGAATTCCGTTTGGATGAAATGGTCACAAAATGTAACTGATGAGCTACATGGGACCAAGAGCTAATCCGGAACAAACACCCTCAAATACTTATAATGTTGATGTTGGATTCTCAGTACCACCTGTCTTGCTCCACAGATTTGCACCTATTGAATTGCTCTACTTACTAAAGTGGGATTAAACAATTCTCACTTCTTGCAAATATCTTCTTCCCTTCTGTGACTCTGGTTTATCCTGGTTTTCTTCCTCTTAAGGGTAATTGATAACGGTCTTCTAAGCCTCAGAAACCCCGCTAAAATGGAGGCCTTGCTCTTCCTTACACCATAACCCTCCTCTTTTTGTCCTTCTTTCTGAAACTGTGGATAGCTCTGCAATCCCCACAATCACTTCAACCTCCACATACAACAACTAGAACATCTATAGATGCATCATTATGGCTTATAACTGGTAATTTCACCTTGTAGGGAAGTTCTAGATTTGTTTCTGAGGCCCAAATGACGTCCAGCAACCCTTGCTAACCCAAAAGCTGAAGAGACTTGTGATGACTTGAGTTTTTGCCTTCACTCTGTTCCCACTACTAATGTTCTGGCAGTTTCAGCAAGCAGAGATTTGAATAACCCTCCTATCTACAGAGGCTGGCATTCCCTCTCGGAATATAAATATTCTAACAAAAATATGTCGCTATTTCCATTGCTGATTAACCGCTGAAGGTAGAGAGTGCATCTCAATTCTACTGTCAGTCTCATAGTCCTTAAAAACACTAACCTTTTAAATATTTTAAAGTATGTATTTATTTGATCACATTTTAATCTTATCCTGAAACGTATTTTCATCTGAAACAAGGGAATGGCAATAATTTAAAAATGCACATTTTGAAAGACATTGTGGTGTCTTGCTAGCTCACGGATTGAATCAATGAACCGAGTAAAAAAAAAATATTCATTTTATTCTGACCAGTTAGACTCTTTTCAGATATACATAAAGGAATTGATAGATTTTCAATTGGCACTTCCTCTCATACAGTGAAAATCAGATTTTTCTGTTATGGAGATAATCAAATAGGATATTTTTAAGACTTGGCAGACTGAAGCAATTAAGCCAATTCAAACTTTGTGTTTTAGGTAGGTGAGTACATAATGAACTGAGAGTTCCTGATAGAAGTCCATAATTGTCTAAGGTGGAGAGAAGTGGACAGTAAAATTGAGTCTGCAGGCAAGAGTTGTTCTATGTACCAATTTGAATATCTAAAGCAAAACTTTTGCATTTATTATCTGCTAATTTCACAGATGGTTTAGAACAGAAAGTTCTAAGGTGCTGTAAAGGGGTTTAAAATGTGTCCTTTTTTTTTTTTTACTTAGGCTTCTGTATCCTTTTTTCATGCATGATTTTAAGAAGAGGTATCAGAATTTGTCCCCTTTTCAAAAGCTTAATCAGTCTTTACAATCTAATACTGTACACAGTGCTCTTCTGCTACTTAACACACTTACTAATATTTCCGTTGGTTATGGTTAACATAAAATCCCCAGCATGAAAACACTTGTTTCAGGGCAGCCCAGAGGGACTTGCGCGTAGCTTGATGTCTTGCAGTGATTCTCTGCAAATAAAGGTGCTGCAAGAAATGAGGATGAATGAGGAATTCCATCCATCACTCATTTTTCTCAAATATATTTTCTCTTTTTCTACTGCTGAAATAATGTCAGACATATCTGCAATACTATAGCTGTGCACCCAGGTTTTAATTCTGAAGCACTAAAAAGCATTAATATCTAAGATCTTTACTTTTTATGAAAGAAGGAGAGAAAGTCTCAAACCAGTGAAAACACATTTTATGGAATCTATGGTCTGGTTATCCAATGGGGCAAGCACCCACCATTGCACTTCCGCAATGACCCTTTGCAAATCAAACGTCTATCTACCAGGCAACAAACTGATATTTCAGACTTTTAAGACTGCATTATGGAGTTCAGGCCTACAGAATTTACACAACAGTGTGCTTCTCATTAATATAATTACTCTATTATTCTGAGTTATTTAATTATATTTCTTGAAAAAAATTCATTTTTTCACATTCTTCAGTATAGACATGCATAATGTTATTGTATTTCTACTTAGATTGATTTCCATGATCATAAGTGTATAGGTACAATTTATACTAATACTTATAATTCCATGGTGCTTATTACAATAATTTTGACAACTGCATTAAACTTTATGCTTTTTTTTCAGACACTATTGCTTCCTTGGAAACAAGTCAATGAATAAAACAATTGCTTATGAAGCTAACATAGCATTATTTAACAATAGACTTCACCTGAAATTTAAAAAAAATGTTACAGGTAAAGCCCTACTCTATCTCTTTAAAATTCATATTGGTGAACATTTGTATAAAATAGCATATTAAGTATAAAATTGAAAGTTAAACAATAAAAAATCTGGAAAGAACCATTTTTTTGATTGTAAATAAATTTCCTAGAATAGCTGAAAAAGTACTTTTTCATACACTCAATTTACAAAGCAACAGAGAAAGATCCTGAATATACAAGGCATGTACAATATACATATTGCAGTAACTTGATACCCTGCTGAAAATGTACCATCAGCTTAAGTCAAATAATATAGCTGGATTTGCACCAAGCAAAAGTTTCAGCTAGATCTAACTCTGGCAGAGACTGATTCACAAAAAACCTTAATTTTGCAGTTTGCTGTAGAGCACACATCTTTTCTGTTGGGTGTGAAGGAGAGTTAGCAATTTCACACTGTGAACATTAATTATCACTTGCCTGTATATGCCTTGTGGAAACAAAATCATCTAACAAAACAAACAGAATGCAGTTAATATCTGCCCATTGTTTTAAAGAAAGAGAAACCAGGAAATACTAATAAATGGCACCTATACAATATTAACAGTTCAATAAAGAATGTGGCAGATCATCAGCCACTGAAATCTACACTGCTATGCTAATTTACAGCAGTTAAGGATTTGCTGCAGTCTCTTTTCTGCTTCTCAGTGAACAGTTTGTAAAAATATTGCATGATTTCAAATCCAGACTCTCTATTTTCACTTGCTGTAATTTTCAGCAACAAGTAGGATCGCTTATCCTAAACATTGAGGGTCTTTCCTACTTAATCAATGAGCAACTTCCACTGGTACTGAAAGAGGCAGAAGCACTCAGTGTAGGCCAAAGTTTGTGTAACATAGAATCATTTATTGTTGAAAACCAAATTTCTTTACTTTGACAGAACAGTGATGGAGAGGATGGCTATATGGATTATGACAGGCTAGAGAACAGATTTATTATATATGTTTCAATCCAGAAGAACCTCCAGTGTGCATCCTTTTGCTCGCATGGTAAATGACCAATTGATTTTCTCATCTCCATTCAGCAGTAAATAACCTCACATATACTGCAAGGTAAGCCAGACATCCAGAAAGTCATGGTTTTGAGCAGATGTTTGTGTTTACCTCATAGTAACCAGTTGTCAGAGTCACACCATGAGCAGTTGAAACAAAGCAGGAATGCAGGCTTCCTCTCAGTACTGCAAAGGGGTACAAAATGTCTCTGATAGGAAATTAACTTGCCTCTGAAATATTTTTTCCACAGATCTAAAAAGGTTGTAACTGATATACACATTGGCTCCGCTAGCCTGTAAACTGTCATTACATTAATTCTTTGCAGATCACACCAATATATGTCCAGTTCTACAGAGGTTCAGTCCCTTTCGTAAGCTGCTAAGCCCCCTGTCCTTTAGCTCCCACAAACTAACCAACTGAAATTTGTTCAATGCTCCCCCCCCGAATTAAACGGAAGGTTAAAACCCACAATTTTCAAGTCCTTTCTTAAAACCTATGATCCAGACAAAAAACTATATAGTTTACTAGCTCTTTAACAATGGACCAGTTAAAAAGGGAAAACTGCTCCTATACTTATATATTATCTTACAATGTTGTGATTTTCTGAAAATATGGATAAAAGGATCATCATTCTCATAGGAATACACAATATTGAAGCTCATGGGGTAGGTGTCAGAGAATTTTGCCCACTGCTCTGTTAGAGTATTTAATGTGTTGCATGGAGGATTATATGACAAAAGATAAAAGAGAGGGATCGTCTCTAAGGAAACACTATGGTCTACTTCATCGGTAATGGATAGCTCAGAAATGAACTATCCGAATGTTACAAGGCAGTCCAGTAATATAATGATTTGAAACTAGTGCATACACAACCAAAATGGAACTATAAAATGGTTCACACAATTGCCTGGGAGATTTTACCAGCCATAACCACCACAGAGGTGAATAAAGCTTTAATTGTTTGTTGGCCCTACAGTGCACAAAGTCCCCGAAGTTCCTTTCACTATACTATGTTTCAAGAATTAGAAGTAAACTGCCACAGCATAATTTTTTACAGATTTTACACATTTAGTACAGTCTTAGTAACTGACTAGCTAATTTCAGCTATAAATTATGAGTATTTGAAATGAAATTCCACTAAGAAAATAAAAAGGACTGCTAAAATGGCATTGTTTTAATCAACAGCTTGACTCTTAATCAT
The DNA here is from genome assembly GCA_008711295.1 of Anarhynchus alexandrinus. Classification (NCBI taxonomy): domain Eukaryota; kingdom Metazoa; phylum Chordata; class Aves; order Charadriiformes; family Charadriidae; genus Anarhynchus; species Anarhynchus alexandrinus. The sequence continues at coordinate 5,988,833 of VUYV01000011.1, read as the reverse complement.
GTTTATTCAGGATGCAATTTCTTAGTTTGGTGCTAAGGCATTATTTCTGATTCTGTATTTTCATCAGCTCAGATATAACACAGCAAAAGACAAAGCAAAATGGCTTCTGCTTCTCCTTGTGCATCACCAGACTTGTACAGTGGTGTAAAAACAGATTAAACAACAAAAAAAACACATTTAAGACAGCAGTGTCAGTAGTGGCCTAATCTGTGCTGTTAAAAAAAATTAGGTTTTGATTTAAATATACAAAATCATACTTTAAAGTACTTCACAACTGGTAATGGCTTAGTCCAGAAAAAAGTTTAATCATTGGTACAGATTGAAAGTGCTGTACAAGAACACATTAACTGGTCCTTATTTTTATAAGGAATAGCTAACATATCTGAAGACTGGGATGAGTTAAAACAACAGAACTGGAAAATGGACACCCAGAAGACAGAAGCCGAACTAGGCGAAGTTCATAGAGAAAATGAGAGCCAGGAATAGACAAAGTATATTCAATTACATTCTTTTGCTGAATTAATTTTGGTCTTGTCCCCCATATCTCTTCCATCTGTCTGCTGCACTCAGTGATAGGTTCTATAACTGATATACTGCATACTGTTTTTATAGCTGCCAGCAAAGATGGTGACTATAGCGTGCACAATTATCTTAAATCTCAAATCCAAGATTTAGCATGACTAAATTTTACTTTAAATGTTAACTACATTATTCTCTTTCTTTTTAACTACATCAAACATTTTTACAGGTCTGCAGCTTAGGGATAATGCTACTTCGGCATAAAGAATATCACAACTATTTTTCTTTCTTGTCTTTTATTTGTGTGGTGCATTTAAGGTCTAACATATTTATATAATGATAGATTTTACTAAAAGAATCATAGGAGAAGAAATTCTGGCTACACTGAAGCGCACATGAATTTTACTTTGACTTCAGCAAGACTAGTATTTCATCCATTCTTCTTATGTTTCTCAAGGTTTAAGAATACCATTGCATAGTTAGCTTGCTTCTAATCTGGGTCCAAAACCAGATACTTCATGTTTCAAATTTTAGTTATCAGTGAGAAACATGTATTTATTGTGTTCAATGATAATTTGGTATGAAGGTATTGAGAAATCATTCATTTGTACGTAAAATAAAAATACTTTTTCTGAAGATGTCTGAATACCTCTGTCTTTATTGAGGGTCTGATGGTAAACTTGAGTTATCTCCACCTCAAGACTGTTTCAATCTCTTGCACAATTTATTATAGACTACATATGGGTTTTAGGTCTGATATACACATGAAAAAACAGAGATTTTTATAGCAGTTACAAATAAGTAGACTGTGCCTTGGGGAAAATTATCCTGCTTATACAACTGATTTTTTTTTTTTTTTTCAAATTAAGTTTACAGTGTTCCCTTTCTAGGAATTTATAAGGAATTTAAAAAAATATATATTTTGAAACACACAATATTCAAGTTTGGGAAAACAATGGCAGAGTGAAAAACCACGTTCAAATCTTACATCAAACCTAGTAATTGGTTTGGGCTGCATCAAAAGAAGTGTGGCCAGCAGGGCGAGGGAGGTGATTCTGCCCCTCTACTCCACTCTCGTGAGACCCTACCTGGAGTACTGTGTCCAGCTCTGGAGTCCCCAACATAAGAAGGACATGGACCTGCTGGAGCGTGTCCAGAGGAGGGCCACGAGGATGATCCGAGGGCTGGAGCACCTCTCCTATGAGGAGAGGCTGAAGGAGTTGGGGCTGTTCAGTCTGGAGAAGAGAAGGCTCCGGGGAGATCTTATTGCGGCCTTCCAGTACTTAAAGGGGGCCTACAGGAGAGCTGGGGAAGGACTTTTTACTAGGGCATGTAGTGACAGGACGAAGGGGAATGGCTTCAAACTGGAAGAGGGCAGGTTTAGATTGAACATTAGGAAGAAGTTTTTCACTTTGAGGGTGGTGAGGCACTGGAACAGGTTGCCCAGAGAGGTTGTTGAGGCCCCATCCCTGGAGGTGTTCAAGGCCAGGCTGGACGTGGCCTTGGGCAGCCTGGTCTAGTGGGAGGTGTCCCTGCCTATAGCAGGGGGGTTGGAACTCGATGATCTTCAAGGTCCTTTCCAACCTAAACCATTCTATGATTCTATGAATTAGGCCCATGAAATACATATGGCATTTTGTAAGAAAAATCAGAATGCTGACACAAAGTTAATAGTAGAAACCTTCAAAGAAAGTTATTTTCTATTACACATCTGATCAGTCCTCGGTATCCAAGGATTCTTAATTACACTGAAGCATAATTAGAATGGGTATTTGGATAAGTTCAATTGCTCACATTTTAACTGGAAAATTTTGGACAAAAATGAAACTCTGCGCTGCAGTTGCATACCTTCTTTATGAGAAAATCTAGTTTGATGGGCAATCCACACCCACATGGTTTTCTGGTACTTAAAAATTCAAAACACTATTAAAACAAATTCTATTTAAGGCCCACTTGAGTTCTTTGTGAGCTGCAGTTTGACTTTGCATCAGTTTGCCCATTGCATTTATATCATGCCAAATTAGCGGGCATACATTGGATTCAAAGCTTTGCAGATGTAGATTTGGACCTATATTTATAGTATGATTTGAATTTCTCTAACAGGTTGTATGAAACAACCAGTAAGTTGTGTTAGCAACTGACACTTTCTACAATACTAAGTTGACTACAACTGGGTCAGAAAGAATCATCTATGTGGCTTAACTAGGTCTTTCTGTATGCGATATTCTGTTCACAGGAGTTGGTTTCTTGGGAATTACAGAATGAAAACTGGATGCCATTGAACATTTTTGTTTCTATTCCTTTTGCTGTTATTTACACGATGTTTTTTATTTTTGGTATAGATCTATGTATGTTACCTATTTGAACCGGTACTTACATGTATAATCAGTTTATGCACACACTGTCATTTTCATGAAGCATTCATAATTAAAGTACTCCTTAATTGTCTAAGAGATAACAGTCTAATTTTATTAGGCAGGGTACTAGATATTCTGTTATGTGCTTGACCAGTTATCCTCTGCCTATGCCCATATTAAGATGAAGGATCTGATTTCCGATTGAGTCTCCATACCATAAAGTAAAAATCGGAGAAAACAGAGGACAACAAATAAAGACAATCAGATTCCAAAGTTTTCAAATTTAGTGCTGTCAGTGTGATACTACATAACTGGTGAGCATTAAAACACCTGGGACAATTAGGAGATGTGATAATGAGTAATTCCTTATACCCTCAACCAGCCCTGCAAACACCTAGCATTTAAAAAGACCGAGAACCTGCTGTATGTAGTCTTGCTTATGGTGAGTTCAGGAAGTATCTTGAGACTGATGCTCCCTCACAGAAGTCCAAACAGAACCATGTATGTTTAAGTATAAACAGCAGTAGTAAAGAAATGTTAGCTGCATAAAGCATAAACCATAATTCCCTGTCCTGACAATGCTTCAGTCAATCACTACGTAAAGACAATTAATTGCAGGTAGCTGGTATACAACATGAGTAAACCAGCCCAAAGTTATCTGTCTGTCATATTGACAGCAAAAGTCTTAATCCAATGCGTGAATGGTGTTAACAAGCATTTGCAGACCCTGTGATATAACCTTCCTCATTGGTCTATGGACAGGTGCAGTAAGTGATGGAACTGATACAGTCTTGGACATTACGAGGCAACTTCAATAGAAAATCCAAGATGGTATGGGAAAGGTTTAATGTAATGTTTCACTTTGGGTATGCAGGTGCAAGTCACAAGAAACAAAAGGAGAGAAAAATGTTGTTAAGAGTCATTAAGCCAAAAGATGGCCAGAAAAGGGGACTGCAAAGTTAAGTCATGCAAAAAAACATTTAGAACTACAGATGAGTAGCTCTGCTTCCACCCAAGTAAGACCACTAGTATAAATTAAACTTCTCATCTCATCTCAAGAAGAGGCAGACATACGAGTTATTTGGCATAAACCCTTTGTCTTGAATGTTGAGTATAAAACAGTTATAATCATTTCTGAAGACACTGATGTCTTCGCAATTTGCCTTAAGTCCAGTAATGACACGTCTTGGTGAGAATATCAGATACTTATAACAGATAAATACAGAGTACAGGGTCATTGGTATGGAAACATACTCACTTGTGAGGACATGTCACTGAGCACTGACTGGTCTGCACAGCTTTGGCATTCAACATTGTTAGCACCTTTGCAGGTGAGAAAAAGCTGCAGGCCTCAAAAGTTGCACAGGAGAAGTAGGGATATCAATCTTTTCCAAGCTTAAGCAAAGATGGAGGCTTTCACACTTTGAAAAAATTCACATGCCATATATATATATCCTTGGAAGACCAATATTTGATTTTAAAAAACATTATTCTAGCTTTTCTGTGCTAAAAAATGTGACTCTGACTTCTGTCAGCATTTGTCAAGCGAACACCAACTACTCCACCATGCACCGTGTGCAAGCTATTGAGCAGGAGGAAGTCAATATGAACTCACTCTACTGGATTCAAAAGTTAAAAAGAATAAAAAGATAAAAAGAATTTGGCATTTTGTAGATACTTAGATCACCAGTACCCAAACCTGCCTTGAAGCATATGAAGGCTAATTACGCTCATTCCTGAGAAGCCAAAATGTATGCATTTAAAATGGGCTTAAGTGCATATACCTGATAATAATAGTGCTGTTTGTTTAATATATATGTGTTGCATTACAAGTGCCTTAAAGCATCACTAGCATACTTCCATCAAGGAAAAGATTATCTTATTTGCTTGTGGTACATTTAAACAATAAATATAATTGCTAGTTCCTTGTGTGTACTTCAGATCTCATTTTGAGGAATAAATACTTAAAGTTTACATAATTTAATACAAAACAAATTTATCACCAAATTAAAGAATGGTGTCATTACAAACATAATTACAGATACTCAGCCATCATTCAGCAAAGTTTATCAGAGTGAAACAAATTCAGTAAACATAAATGTTTTCATAAAGAATTTCCCACTCTACAAGTACCAATCAATGCAATTTCTGATGTTGGCTTATTAGCTACTACTAACAGCAAGCCTGGGCCCAGAAGAATTAGTGTTAATAAATATATGTTAATAAATGTGGCTGGCAGATAAAAATGCAATTGTACGTAGGCACGTCTTTCTCTTCATGCAACTTGATTCTGTGAAAGAGGGTGGTATCCAGTAGCATTTCAGACACCATTTTAGTTAGGTGATGAGTTGTAATTTGTGAAAACTGGTTTAGATATTTTTCATCTGCTATTTGGATCGTTATGATATTCATAAGAATATAGATATTTATTATCTTTATAATGAAAGGATCTAGAGCAGAATTAATAATACTAGTAAATACAAATAAGCCTTACTTGTTTGGGTTTTTTTTTTTTCAATATTTATGTAAAAGGTGAGAAGTATTCCATTAGTTTTTGTTTGGTTAAAGCATTACTTTGTTTGGCATGATGGTGAATAACAGCTTTTATGATTGGGATGGCATGGAACATCTTAAAAAAACCCCAACCCTTAAGAATAAGATTATGACTGAAGAAATGAAGCATGCTACCAAGAATAAAATACAAATCAATCATATAACCAGTTTGAACCACCATGCAGAGCCAACATAAAGAATAAAGGAAAGACATAGAGGGAACATGGTAGATGCGTGTTTTCCTTTGGATGTATTCCATACTCGAACCATGCTTTGAACTGATTAAAAGGGTTTCAACTCCAAACTGCAAACTAGCTTAGACTTACATATGACATAGTTTTGGACAATACATGATCTGTGTGAAAGAAAATTACCTCAGTTTAATGCTGATCGTAACACACCTTTCTCAGCAATGCAGTGAAACACAGAAATCCACTGAAACTCAATAAAAGGTGAGAAGACATAGTTGGAACTACAGAGAGACAGACAGAGGAATTCCTTCCTTCCTGTCTGCATCATAGCTTTTGCAAATGAGTGCTCGAGATGGGAGGACAACAGCACACTCTGGGAATATGCCAAGTCAGATATTCTGGAAGCTCGTGTGCTTCATAGCAAAGAATATGGTTTTGCCAATTTGTTTGCATATTATGCTGATTTTTTGCATGGTTAGGGTGGCGCACCCAATTACTCCCACAGAAGCAATAAAAACACATGTAGTAATTAATCTTATTAGAAGAAGCTGTATTCATATACTACAGATAATGTCACAATTGTAGAATTATGCTTTTTAAAAATGTTAACAGAGAATAGAAATGACGGGTGAAACCAAGTGATTTGCTTAGCCAGCAATGCTGAACTTTGTCTTTTAACAGAGGGAAAGTCATAGATCAGAGTATCAATTTCAAGCTGCAAATTTTTCTATGTTCTCTTCACTAGTGGGAAACAAAGCCAGTTAAATTTTGGAAGTTTTTCTTGATGGATATTTTGGCATTTCAGAAATTCTTTTGACTTGCTGTCACGAGAGTCTTATTTTCTTCCTTCCTTAAGGATCACCAAAACTAAACAGTAGCCTAAGCAGCTATGCATGGTATGAAGATGATAAAGATTCAGCACAAGATGAAGAAAAAGCACAGATGAAATTGTCACTCATTTGAGGACAAATGTACAGTTCAAATGCAGAGCCATCAAAGATGATATATTTGTGAAGAGCCAGAGAACCAATCTACATATAGGTCTTTGTAATAGCAGTTTTGGTCCTACTCCAAATCTGTAGTGCTCTCACTGAGTAGCTGTTAAAGAAATACATGAAGCACTTCATCATGAAATCTCCCAAACAATTCTGAAAGCACAGAGGGAGAAGACAGAAGCCAAACTTCAGAATTTACATCATCATATTACTGTGTTCAGCACCCTCATGGCTACAAGGAAACAAAGTATCCAACCTTTTCTGGGGGCAGGAAATCGGAGAAAAATCTCCTAGCAACACTTTAAAAACCCCACTTTTATTGCTCCGTGATAGAATTTGAAATTAGGATGTTGTCTAAAGACATTGAATTCATGTAGAAGACTCATCATAACTGTGGTTAGAAACCCCCCAACTTCTATGCATAAATAATGATAATTAACAACACACATTTGGTTCCAAAGACACGATACAGAGCTTTTTGGGGAACTAGTAGCATATATATTTTAGTATGAGAAGGGGAATTTATGCACTTGATTTCTAGGAGACCTTAATGCAATTTAAGACCCATTCACAAGATATCTGGGTAAGTGTAACTTAAATCTGACTTCAAGATGCCAAATCTACAGTGCCATGCAAAAGTAATCATGAGGCTGGATTTGAGTTTGCCTATGCTATTTACTCACTAGATCATTTTTGGTGCGCTCGGCTAGGCAATGTGCCTACCTGCCTCACCATATTCCGTCTGTCTTTCTGCTGACATTGAGACTGATGTCACAGACAGTGATTCTTGGCATTAGCAGTCAGAGTAGACACAGCTAGAATAACATTGCTTTTACAAAGCACAGGATAAGGAAATCTACACTTAATACCTGAAATTTGTTGATCCTTCAAGCAGAAATATCCCCTATATATATTGTCTTGATATTCAAGACATAAAAGCACAGGTTTAGAAAAAGAAAAAAAATAATCCTAAAGACCAGGGAAGACCACAAGCTCTGCGTAGGATTCAGACTGAGCATGATGTACACACTCTAATGTATGAATGCTCCGAGAAAATTCTCAAGTGACTGTAAAATAATAATAATAGCATTCTGCTGAGTGAGGCATATATTCTTTCAATTCACACTTCTTTTTACTGGGGAGAATTTGCAACTTGTAGCCTCATATTTAAGAAAAGTAATGCAAAGTAATTCACACCCCTATATCTTGCTATCTAAAGATAACCACTGGCAACAGTATTTATGCAATTTATGCAAAAGAAAAAAAACCAAACAAACCAGCCAATTTTAGCCCAGGACTAACTTAATTTAATGTAGTTCATATACTCTGGGAACAAGTTTAGCACAAATATAGACAGAAAACATCTCCTTACCCGACAAAAAAAGCGATCGAATAGGAATGCAAAATTTCTATTACGGAACTTTTACATGCCTAATACAACAGTTTCCCTTGAAATCTTGCACTTGTCAGAGAGCATAAGTTTATGTCATTATTTGAATTACTATAGTTGTTCTTACAGTAAAGATAAGAAAGTTGTATATTCTGAAGTTAAATTATTTGCATAGTTTTACAAAGATTTGCAAGATTGGCAAGCATGACCTTGTAAATTGTTTTATATAAATATTTAACTGTCATGAACTCAGGGATTTGTCCAGCTTCTCAATGAATTAATTTGCAATAAAATGCAGCAAGAAGTGAATATTGTAGTAAACTTCAGCAAAATAAAAATCTATTGTTCATAGAAGGACACTTTCCATAGAGGATTATATTTAAACATTTGAAAGTCCTTCATTAACATTTTACATAATCATACAAGGTAGTAATTATCCCTTAATTGCTCAGGTTGTAGAACTGAATCTCAAAGAATTCAGGTGATTTAAGCATCATCATACAGAAAATGGCATGCAGGAAAAATACAACCCAGCCCACCTCTGTGCTAGTCTGACGCCTTACCCAAAAGACCACATTTGTATTTATCTTGGGCCTTGTGTTAAAGTAAACAATTGAGGTACTAAAAAACATCTAGGCATAAAGATCTCTATAGGTACCATTAGTACTGCTTTACTACTGCTCCCTATCTTTTCCATGTCCAATCGCTTATTCATCTTCACAGCCCTTTTCTGACGCACTATGTTCTTCCTGATCTTCTTGTACTGGTGAGGCAAGACCTGGAGAGTGTTCCAGCTGTGTCTTACTAGCAGTGAGTAGATCATATGATGCAGACAGACAGCAGTATCTAGCTGGGGCATTCATGAGCTCTCATACAGGCTAGTGATCCTAGTCCTACTAGAGTGCTGAGCATACTAAAAACACTTCTACAAGCCTCCTTAGGGAGATGGCCAACTAGGCAATAGAAAATTTAAGAGGAAAATGCAACTAATGCTACAAAAATGTGCCAGCATTCAAGCACTAAACTTCATACCATTTTTACAGAAAAGCATTGGAATGGGCCCAAGGGCTTTTTCTACTTGAAAGGCTGTAGACAAAACGGTAAACGCCTACTTTTTTTGTTAAATTGTCATGGTAGAATCACAGGATTTAGTGATACTTCTGTCACTGATCTTTTAAATTATGAATGTAGATCAAAGACCATCTTCAAACCCTGTACTCTGGAATCTTGGAATGAATTTGCAATAATTATCAAATATGCACTCAGATCTGGAGAGAAATGGATGATTATGAATATACTGTATATAGGTTTTCACTCAGTTTCAGAAGTTTGAGAATATATCCCCTCATATCTCCTTGCTGTTCATCAATGTCTACTCACTGTTCAGTGCTATTTGTTAAAGCGTTGCTTAAACAAGAATGTTAAAATGTTATAAAGTGACAGTTGCTCAATTAAAAAAATGCATAATAAATGCAGTGGAAAGAAACATCGGAACTTTTTTAATAGATATTTGGCATATACAGATATTTGGTGAATGCCAACATACTTTTTCATAATTATCTATATCAGACAATATTTTTCCTCAAAAGGCTTTAAAAAAAAGGGGGGGGGGGGGAGCAAAATTTACCTGAGACTCCAGTCTGGAAGTGTATGTTTTGATTGAAAAAAATATCTCTTCAAGCATAGAAATAACTATGAACAGTCCTACTGAAGTCACTGGGTGGTATGGATTTGTAATGAAAATGCAGGATGGCCTCTAATGCAAAGGAAACAACATAAAATTCCCCAGCATTGAAATATTTTTAATAAACTCCTGTAAATAAAACCCCAAGGAAGTGGAGAATGGTAGCAGTAAGGATACTCAAGTCTCCTATAAAATCAAAGTGTGTGCTTTATATTTACTATCCAAAAAAAGAACAGTAACCCAAAAATCCAGATGGCTTCTCATCTGATGAGGTGTACTACATATTTATTATGTGATGCAGCACATAAGTTATTATTCTTGAATAATACATTTTCTGTAGTGAGATTTTCACAGACCGAGTAACGATATGAAGTAGTATATGTGTTATTATGTAACAAGCCCCCAAACTCTTATTGTTAGAGACCTGTAATTCTTCGGAAGCGCTTCAGAAAAAGGTAACGAAGGCAATAAAAAGTCAGTCTCTCGCCATAGTAAAAACATATATATCAGTTTCAGAGAGATTAAATAAAGCCACATATAAACTATGAGAGAGTCCCTTTATGACCTTATAAAACAGATGTTTACACTTCAAAGAATATTTGTGGAAAGAAACAACCATTGATATAACCAAATAAATAATTTTGAATGGCTACAATGAACATATGTGATACATATATGACTGTGTACAAATTTTGAGTTAATTTTCTGTTCATAAGAGAAACTTCATTTTCAAGTAAGTATTTAGAAGCAAACTTTAGATAGCCTTGCAATTCAAGCAAATTAGCTCTACGTACTGCAGAGTAAAAGGAGAGAACAAATTCCTCCCCTAGGGTTCATAGCACTAGAGCAGCTGTTCTGCAGTCATTACAGCAGTCCATAGGCAGCAGCAGCCACAGCTGTTACACATTAACCTAAACAGGCATCTTGGACAGTAGATTCATGTAATCACAGACTTAACGGTCATCTTCCCTGCCCTCGAATTCATGAATTCCTCCTCACTGTTACAGGGGGGTAAAACACTTAGAGATTCTCACAATGTGAACAAGGAATGCAGAATTCCTGGTATGCTTTTGATGGCTTTCTCCGTAGCAAAATATTCTATACATACTGCCATGTGCATCACACAGAACAATGGAAATTTGCCTTCTAAGCAATATCTTTAGTTCATATCATCTTCATTTTCCCTTTTTTTTTCCTCTATAAGCAAACTTGGTTTTTGAAGTGTACATACTTTTTTCATTATATTCAGTATCTGAATTTATTATATTTCTGTATTTGAAATGTGCCCTCTAATCTGCTCAATGAGTGGAATAATTAGCCAATACTTATTGCTAATCTGAACATGCATTTCATACCCAATCCTATTTAAAATTTCTGTCAACAAAGCAATTCTCTTTCAGATTTCAATTCTGTTTTTTAATTATTCATTATAATAGTCTCCAATAATTTAATGCCCTGTGTTCAGACTTGGTCAAATCTTTCTAGCCTATCTTACAATTTCTAAGCAGTATCTTGGTACACTTCCAATTTCCACCCTTTTCTCAGTATTGGACATGCCCTTAGAAGACTAATGATATTCTCTTTTCTCATTCAAGCTTCTTTTCTCTTTTCTTCCTTCTGTCACAAATGCTGTACTTAATACATTGATCATGACATACTTCCAAGTCATTTAGCACAGTTCACCAAAGTTACCAGATTTCAGTTTATAAGCTCAGATTTTTTTCTTTTAAATAAAATCTAATAGCATTCCATCAGTATATTACCGTGATACAGTGTCTCCTCAAGCTATAAATAAAACACTCCTTAAGAAAGGACAATCATGTAAAAAATGGAGGCACAGATGCACCATGTAGCTATAACGAATAAAATTTCTCTGCTATTCAAGAACAGGTGAGTTTAAGACCTAATGGAGACCTTTGGATAAGGATAAAAGGGAAGGAAGACTGGACTTCTGTCATGATAGGGATCAGTGATATATCAAATCCAGTCAGAGGGTGAATGACTCTTTTCCAGAACAATTAACAGAAGCAATCTAAGAATAGGAAGTGGTGATAACGGCAAACTGACTACCCTAACTCTGCTAGGTAAGTAATGCTGGAAGATATGAATTGTCTAACAAGTTCTTGGTATTTGCTGGAAATAGCCTCAGAGAGCTGAACAAGCGAGTAGGTACTGGCAAGGACTGCTGTTTCAATTCCTATTTACACAGAGAAGTTGGTCAAGAGTATAAGGGACCAGGTAGTTCGAGTGAAAGTTACCATAAACCAATGAGAGTTCTCAAGTACTAGGAAAGGAAGGAATTGCCACAGCACATTAAGAACAATGACATTCCAAACCCAGACTTTAACAAACTGAGGAAACAAAGGATATGATCTCTTGGGCAAACATTCAAAAAGTCTTCTTTGTTTTTTGTTTCGTTTTAAAAAAGAGTTTCAGCAGAATGGAAAGTTTTAAATGGAAACAGTTCTGGAGGCAGAGAAACAACTTATCCCAAACAGGAAGATAAAAAGGAAGCACATGAAGAGATTTAAGAGTCCAAATCAAGATCTCTTGAATGATTGATACGTAAAAAAAGAATAGTACCAAGAGTGTAAATAATATCACCAATAAAGGAACAGCATCAATTTCTCAGGTACGGTGCTGCATTAAGATGCTAACTACATAACAACAGATAAGATACATTAAAAAAAACAAGAAAATATTATTAAGTATTATTAAGTAAAGAAAATATTATTAAGTAGAAGAAGCATGAAAGGGTCATTCATTAACAAAAAAAAAAGCTAAAACAGTTTGGGCTTTTTTTTCTTTTTTTTTGTCTTTGGAAAGGGACTAATGATGACCAGGCACTTGGCATAATTTTAATAAAAGGGACAGCACAGCAGACAAGAAAAAGGTGAAAGGGAAAGAGTAAAACAATATTTAGACTTCCAGTTGAGCACGACTTAAATGCAATTTCAGAGAGATATCATCAACTGAAACAAAACTTTAGCTGTTAGGCATGACAACATATAGAAGAGGGGGAGGTCTCAGAATTAACACAGCAAAACCACTGCTTACACTTTTCCCCCTCCTTTTTATATATATCTTGGGATTCACAGACTAGGTGATTAAATTGGGATATCTGAAAATTTACTAAAACAAATTATTCAAAAATCAATTTCAAAGCACCTGGGGATAATAAGACAATAAACAGACAGGACAGATTTGTCAAGAACAAATCATATTAAACCAACCTAATTTAATTGGAGTTTTTTTTGGTCGGAGTAATTAGTCTAGAGCATAAGAAGGAAGAAATATTTGCAATGTACCTTAACCTAAGCAAATAAGGGAAATACAGTTTAGCTGAAAGTGCTAAAAGATAAGCACACATGGGCTGGAAATAAGGAATGCAAAAAGTAGGTTTTGACACAAGATTACAGCAGAGAACATTTCTGCTTGAATTCCAAAAGGCCTGTTTGGGTCAGTCACCATTATGTACTGTCATGAATGATATAGATATTGCATAGAAGACATCAACATTCTAAATAATTTAAGACTAGATTATTCTAAGGGTATATAAAATTATCTTGATAAATTCTGGAACAAGTAAGAAATTTCATGAAGTAAATTCAAACTACTACATTTTAAAAGAAAACACTAATAAACACAAAGGTGAAATAACTGGTTAATTCAACAGAAACAGAAAATTGTGATTCATCTAACTTTGATACTCAAAAAACGTATATACTGTTCTGAAATAGGTGACAGGTAACTGAAGTGTGGTATGAAGATGCAAATTATTTCTCTTTCATTTTGTTTGAAGTTTTGGAGGCCTCAGCTAGAGTCCATTGTGTGGCATCCTACTTCCAGAAGGCAAATAATCAGGTAAAATTAGTCTTTGTGTGATTTGGTTTGTTAATTCTAAAAAAAGAGAAGGCTGAAAAGCAACATGATAGTAAAGCATGCTTCATATTGCACATGATCCACCATTTTTGTGATATGAAGGGAAAGCTGGCTTATTTGCAACAAAGAAGATATAGTTCTGATATCAGGAAAAGCTTTTCAATTATTAAAAGAAACAAGTTCATTACTAGTTGTGCGAGGCTGTGATCATCAGGGGCTCTTATGAAAATAAATAAATTTGTCAGGATAGTCTACATATATTTGAAGTTGCCAAAAAGAAGGCATTATGTAGAGGTGACAGCTCTGAGGTCACTTGCTGCTTTCTTTTTCTTTCTCTGTAGTAAATCAGTCTGATCTTAGCAAGTTTTGTCTGTTTTTAAGATTCTGCTACAGCAAAAAATGAAGTAACTTTTCAAGAAGAGTGTTGTACTTTCAAAGCCAACACGTACCACAGTCAATGGACAGGTCAACAGGCCAGAGAGGGAGAAAGAACTACTTAGCTAGCTTTTGGGAACAGAGAACTTCTTAAAAGAGGGATGTAGTACTGCTGATGTGAGAAAGACTCCCAGCTAGGATCCCCATACTCTCCTCTCATTGTTCCCTCCTGCTACAACAGAATCACAGAATGGTCAGGGTTGGAAGGGACCTCTGGAGATCATCTAGTCCACTCCCCCCACCAGAGCAGGGTCACCTACAGCAAGTTGCACAAGACGGCATCCAGGCGGGTTTTGAATGTCTCCAGAGTGGGAGACTCCACAGCCTCTCTGCGCAGCCTGTTCTAGTGCTCTGCCACCCTCAAAGTAAAGAAGTTCCTCCTCATGTTAAGATGGAACTTCCTATATTCAAGTTTGTGCCCATTACCTCTTGTCTACAACATCTAGAACCAACACACTGAGAGTCACTGAAGCTGAAACAAAGCCAGACTGCAGAAGAAATCTAGTTATTCAGCCTACGGAATGAAATTCATACTGTTTAACTAAATATTTTGAAGCTGACATTTGGAATCAACCCTCTTAGGAGGCTGCTACAGCACAGAGTGCTTTGGTCATATGCTGCACCTTTTTAGCTTACAAGTAGATGATATGCTGTAAAACCGTTCCAAATGCCCCAATTCCCAATTCAATGTCTCGAATTCTGTTGCAAATTGAAAGGTACAATTCAGAGAGCTACAGAACACCTTACTACCTACCTATTGGTCAGCTCAGGCTATTGCTTGTCCAGCCAAAGTATGCTTAGACGATGGAACCAAAAAGACTATTTTAAAGAGCCTACCTTGTAGCTGAGTATGTATTCAAAATACACATTCATGCAGAATAAACTCCAGCTTTGAATACAAATAGTCTTATCATTCCATAGCTATTGTCCACTGCATGAATAAATGCTGCGCTAACTACCATGGCATGATCTTTGCTTTACAGCTCTTAGCAGTGAAACTATCTGTATTCTGACCACAAAGACCCCATCCTGTCCAAAAGTAAATTCATTTTATGCCAGCTGCAGTGTGGACGTTTATGAATGTGCCAGGTTGTGCATAGGTCTGCAATGGAGTAGAAATACTAACAAAATCAGAAGATTATATATATTACAGATTTTGTTTTAACATTTTAATGCATCAGTTATAGCTCATAAGAACCTCTTAATGTTTTAAGAGGCATATTCCATATCATGTTGTATAGCCTGCACACAGGAAAATGGTTTATACCACTTAATTACTTCTTTGCAAAAACTGGAGTATAGACAATTCAAAGACCTTTTATTCATATCGACTTTGTGTATTTCCTGGTTATATTGTATAATCTTACAGGTCCACCTTGCAACTGGTTTCTTAACACAAATTAGTCTAGGCTTCTCTGAGTACACTTTACTCAAGGAAGAGGTTACAGGGAGAGAAACATAACATTATTACATGGCAACAGCACCCCAATCAGCCATTTCTGCATAGCAGGTAAATAAGTTTTATTTCAGAAGCATTACAATTCCTTTATTGCAAACCATATATTTATCAAAAGCTAAAGTACTAGCTTTTTAGAGTACAGCTTTTTATTCCATTACATTTTTTTATTCAAGGAAGCAGTGTTTTTTAACATGCTATACTTTAAAGAAGGATCTTGGTCTATTCTTGGAAATATCTTTGCAGGATTAGCTGTGCACTATCTACATTTTGAGTAACCTGTACAAATTATTGCTCGGTTCTTTGATTATAAAGGTATTTGATTACATTTCAGATAGGACTTATCTTCTAAGCATTTTGAGTTGTCCCAAGGCATCTCCATGCCTTACTGGTTTGGGATTATATAACAAAACAACTTTATTTTTTTTTAAATTGTTTAGTTCAGCTGAAAGAAACCCATATATTTCCTCTGGGTCCTTGCGACATGATATTTAGCTTTGGTGCTAATTTCATTCAATGTTTGCCTATGCATTAAAATGCAAACTCTTGTGTTTGTGTGTGTATATATATTTTTAACAATCTGTACACAGAAGCAGAAAATTCTTCTGAAGGTACAGATACCTGTGAAAAATCTAGCAGAAGAACTAGATATTTCAAAAACATTGTCCC
Source organism: Anarhynchus alexandrinus (assembly GCA_008711295.1). Classification (NCBI taxonomy): domain Eukaryota; kingdom Metazoa; phylum Chordata; class Aves; order Charadriiformes; family Charadriidae; genus Anarhynchus; species Anarhynchus alexandrinus. The sequence continues at coordinate 5,972,702 of VUYV01000011.1, read as the reverse complement.
TCTATGCTAACAAGCAAGTCTGTGTGATTAAGGAGAGTTCCACTGGAGGGATTGCAATTCACATATTACCGAAAAAGGCGATGGAATACAGAAATAAGTCACTTAACTTGAGATAACACTCAAGCAAATGAGAATTGAGAAGACACTGCAACATCAACACGATTTGGCAGTCAGGGTACATTTTAACAAATCTTCAACTCAAACGATGTTCCCATCATACCATATGGATCTCATAGCTGGAAATTCATCAGCAGTGCCAACAGATGTCAAAAAGCTTTCAAAGCAACTGCCTTAGAAAAGATTATATGTATTAACTTAAAACAATTTATAAACATGCCAAAATTGCTCAGAGTTCATCAACCTTCTCTCCTCCCTGCGCTTGCCCTGAAAGACCATGAAAATATTCTGAGGCTCACATGAAGAATAAAGCCTGGGTATTTTCCATTGCAGGGCAGCAAAATGAAGATGCAATGGGCCAAATGAAATTCTCTCTAAATGAGAGTTCTTGGAATAGAAAAAAAGTGGATTTAGTAACACAGAAAAAAAATTCTCAAGAGGACAGTGGTGGCATAACCTTAGTAGTGCCATAAGCAACATTTGATTCTGTGGGAAATGGAACAAAAATGTTGTACAAACACTAGCGTTATGCTGGGGAAATCTGAACTTTTCAACCTTTCCAACAAAACTTTCTGAAGAAGGGTGTATTCAGGCAGAGAAAAGGAGCCAATTTCTCTTTTTTTGGCTAACACTCAGAAATGTTTCTCTTTGTTATGTATAAATATTCCCTCCCTCCCATGCCATGCACACAAAAAACTTTCTGACCAATTTAGTGGGCTCAGATGGAAGGGAATGGTTTGACACAAATTGAGAGAAGATAGAAACAGCACCACCACCCCTCCCCATTCATTAAAATATGACTTGTTGACTCATGCTAAGAGAAAGCATGGGAAGTTCTCCTGAAATGTTATTAAGTATTTCTCAATAAAGTATTTCTATTTACTGCATAAGACTTTAAGGTAATTTTTTTATTAATACTACGGCAATATTGAAGCCTGTTTTGCACCTATTCTTAAAAGAAGAAATTCTTAATAAGTTCTGTGGAGGTAAAATATAAGATTAAGATACAGTGGCGTGATCACATGAAACATAACTGAATAATCTGAAGTCATTAATTCTTTGGCATTTCTCTTTAGAATGGAGATAGACAGAATGAAAATATACCTGTCATAACAAAATACAATAAAGGAAATACCTGCCTGCACAGAAAATCAACATAGAGGTCATTGTAGTGTTTTTATTTTTCCCTTTTTCTGAGAAATGATCATGTTATCTTCTCAAGCAAATGAGATAAACATCAATATCACCAGGGGACTATTTTTACAACTAATGGATGTCTTTTGTTAGCAGTCTTCTCTATATAGGACACTTGAGCTTTAGGATATATCATTATTACAGAGTGAAAGACAACATTATGAATAATTACAGGCTTCCAATATCTCCACATTTCACTCAAATATCAGAAGTACTTATTCATTAAATAATGAATGATATAAACCTAAGTAATTGTGGATTTGGTGGTGGGGAGTGTTTGCGTTTTAAGTATAATTTAGAAGATTCAGGAGGTGACAATCAGTGAAGACTAAGGATCTACTGCTACACGAAGCACAATTTCTAGTAACAATCTCTGGGTAAGAGTTTTATATACTGTTTATTGGGACACTTACTCTTCCTGGATACAGCAGACCACTGTCAGGGTATTGTAACTCAATATATACAACTTACAGCCTACCAGAGCAAAATGCAGTATTTTGTAGTTGCTTGTAAAATGAATTTGTCAAAGGGTATAAAGAAGAGTTTAGTCTATTTTTATAGAAAAGTGTGTTTTATGATATGTTGAAGCAACCATCTATTTGATACAAACCATGTCAGTTTTAGAAAAGGCAAGCTAGAAAACTAAAAGCACTACACCTAAAAGCATGGAAAGCTTACAAAAGCTGATGTGTTAAAAAAAAAAAAAGATATTGGAACTGCTAGTTGAAGAGAAATAAAATCTAAAGACAGCTAATTTTGCTTCTTCCCTGTCTGAGCCTTCTTCATACACAAAAAGCTAATAACCTAAGTTTCATTGCCTGGCTAGCTGATGAATTATGTCAACACTATTTAGTCAACAGATTGCAACACATGGACCACAGATCCCTGAGAATCTATGAACTAATTCTAAGAGGTCTATAAAAAAGTACCAAGAAACCAATGGAAGTTAAACTTCTAAGTTAGTCTACAACACCCGTGAAACTCTACTAATGTCCCAGGAACCAGAATGGCTGAAAATCACTGGTACTTGAACCTGAAGGATCACATAGTATTGTATAGATGATGCTTCTACACAGCATTAAAATTAATTTCCCAAAATAACAAAAAGGAATATGAATATGTTAGTCTATGTTTTCCATTTTCTGATCTACTGAGAGCTCTAGTGCAGTCTTAAAGTATCTCTAAAATGCTACCCAAATAAAATCTAATAATCAGATTATCCAAAAGAGTAAGATATCATCTTAGCTGCCAAAAAATCATAATGAAATATCAGCGGAGTGAGTGACAACTTTCACCTACAACAGACCATGATAGCAATATTTCTTTAACTATGAAGCTAGTCAGGAGCATGTTTGAGAACGGTCAAGATTAAGCAGTGCTATTATCATACTTACATATATAGCTCTGTGTGTGTGGGTGTGTATATATATATATACACACCCACACACACATATTTAAAAAGCCCCAAGTCAAAATTCTCAGGGGGAGTTATACAAAAGTAAGATAATTTCTACAGACCTCAGGAAACAGTGTATCACTGAATCTTTACCATATATTGTATTAGAGAGTAAGCTTAGTAACTTCAAAGCCAGTGCAGCTATTTTGCAGTATTTGAAAGATTATTTTTAGCTACCCATTTTAAGTAGTCATTTCTAGGAATCTACAAGAATTGCACAATTATTTCTAATTTAATAATTAATATTTTAGTGATATTAATTATTAAATTCATTTCTCAACACAGGAACACTATAAGCTTTCTTTAGGTCCTGAAATAAGAAAAAGTAAGTACATTTGAGAGGCAGCTCCTTTGACATAGTTCTGTCATGACCATTTACAGGCAGGGCAGTGTATATCTGGCCTTTCAGCCAAGTGCATCAGATCACACAAGATGCTGAATACCAGATCTTAAGTATACTATTTTGGCAGAACATGCACTATGCAATGCTGAAAGTGCCATAATTTTCATTAGCAACAGTAAGACTTTCAGAAATCTCATCTTTTTATATTCAGAGAAGGTTTCTCAGCTGTCATCTACTGAAACACAAACATTATTACAGATTCTGCATCTGACTTTCACTGAAGTCCAGGGCTCTACTGTCTTTTCTAGCTGGGCTGTTATTAGTACAAAACAGTACAACAGTATGTCTGATAGTCACAGACCAAATCCATGCTTCACCTGAGGTTTAAAACATAGTTTACTCTAAGTCAAAATTCTGCTTTTTTCTCTAAGAAGAAAGCCCCTAATAATAACAACTCATTAAAAGGAATTTCACAAGTCAAGACTGCACAAGAAAACCCAGAGCTGCAAACTAGTGGAGGCTGGAGAAATGTTCTGGGACACACTCTTCAGGTTAGCCCTGTTCTGAACCCCTTCCCTAAGCACGTACTTCTAACCGCTGCCAAAGACTACATAACAAATTGACTAACCTTTAGTCTGGGCCATTTGTATGTTCTTAGTTCTTTACCGATGCATCCTAGGTTCAGCATCAGTTAGTTAAGGATGATATTTATACAGTCTAAACACTGTATCTTTATGGAGGCCTTTGAAATTCATGGGCTGTATCATAAATGAAGAAATGAGCACAGGTGACTTAGAAGACCTACCTCCTCCCATAGGTTGTGACTTCTCAAGACCTCTATGGGAACAGGAGGAGGATGTTCTCTTGTGAAAGAGCTGAGGCTGTTTTCACTTCAGGCTGTTTTCGCTGTCTGCATTGCCCAGTGCAGAAAAACACACCCAGACAATGGCTGTGACACTCAGGCACATCTGTAGTTGACAGGCATCATTAGAGTGCTCTGGACTGTATTCATAGAAGGATGTAAATGTAAACACTGTATCTGTTAAATCATTTCTGAGGGAAATGTGGATATGAAAACCATACACAAAAACTGCAAAGGAACTAGCAGGCAGATTTAATTTTGTGAAGATAATCAATGTTGGTATATCTAGACTATGACATTAAATGGAAAACTGTCTTTTACTTTTTTGCTTTTATTTTTACTGACAACCTGTTACTGCTTTGATTAGTATTTCCTTCACTAGAGATAGGGACACATGCTCCAATCAGTAGTATTTTTACGTATGTGTTTAAAGTCCAGGAAGAAGTTCAACTTACAGCTACATTTCAAGTATGTGTATGCCTGCACCTGACTTCCTCCGCATTGACTTCTGCAGCTCTTTCTTTTAGAGACTTGATCAGTCTGAACCTTCAGTAAGATGGTAAATATAGTATACATTTAAGTTCTTAACCATTCACATAACTGACTGAAGGTCAAGCAGATTAGACTCGCTTCAGCTCACATCAATTATCCCTACCATTGAAGGTGATGTAACTATGATTCCAGCTAATTAAGTCTGTAATATTGAGATAGCGTGCTTAATAAGGCACAACATGGGAGAATCAAGTTAACTCTGTCAATCTTCTTGGTAATAATGCACTTTGTCATGTAAACAGTCCAACAGCCCAAGATTTGTAGATTTGCATTTGAGTGCCTTTTTCTGATAGGCATAGGCAAATGTGTTCCTCTTGTAGTAAACTATCCTTCAAAGTCATTCAATGGCATTGAACTAAATATATCCTAAGATTGAAAAGGTTTAAGCTTATTTCATATTTTAGAAATAATTTATCACCTGTAAACAAGAAAACCAGTGAAATACCCTCCAAGCAGCATCTAGCTAATAACTGTAAACAGAGAAGTGTCTATCCAGTCATTCCTAGCAATCAGTGTTAATTTTCACTGTCTTTGCATAGCTGTAGATAATCACATTCCTGTTAATTTAGAGCTATGTTCTAATCCTTAATTTAAAACTCTACTGAGATTTTGATTTTAGCACCTGAACAACCATTTGACAATGTGTGAAGTGGCAGAAGGATACTAGTAAACCTGAGACCTAGGATTTGTCCAAGGGTAAATATTCAAAGCAAAAAAGCAAGAAAAATTTCTAACTAAAGGGACATCTCAACAATGACCCCATTTGAGGGTGGGTGGTCATAACCTAGCCCGTGGATGTGGTTATACAGTCGTCCTCCGTCTTCCTGGTGTCTGGTCACACCATCCAAAAGGCTATAGATGCTGGAGTTTGTAAAAGCTGAGAATGCTTTTTCTTCCATTCTGGGGATCACTGGAAAATTCCTCCACTTTTTCTTTGTCCCAAAGCTCAGAAATCAGCTAAGCCAACTAACTGAGGTAATTACATGCAGACTCAGCTCTGCTTGAAACAGATATTAGAGGTGAACTGGACCACAACAGTAATCTCTGATATATACACCCGTCCAGACTTTAAAAACTGGACTATAATGCATTGCAAGTTATGGTTAAAGTTTTTTTGAAATGGAAATGGGAACAGTTTGAATTAGGAATCAAACCCAGAATAAACCTCAATTTAATATTCAGTGTAAATGTAGTGATCGCAGTTTTAGTCTTTACAGATGGAACTTCAACTGGTATAAACTGATTAATACCATTGACAATATGCATAAGCTAAAGATGCGATTCTAAAAATCTACAATGAAACAAGATCTTACACAGGAAATTCTACATATTCAATTGATGTCTTTACAAAAAAAAAGTTTTAATTTAAAATCACTAGGACAAGTGACCTTATCTTCACATATTTTCATGATGTCTGCGCAGTAGTATTAATGTTAAATATTACTAATTCAATAATTTCTAATTGTCAAGGCAGGACTCCATGCTGTCTTACTCATTTGGGATGTTATTTAGTTGATGCTTAACATGAAATAATAATTATATCTTCTAAACATAAATGTACTACTACAGTAGCACTCAAAGTACAAGGAGTGCAAAATCCTTCTATCAAGCTTTCTATGACAAATTAGCATTCAACCCTTGTCACTAGGAGAGTGCCATTAATTATGCTTTGACAGCACAACAAAGACAACAGGTGCTTATGGGAAGGTCACACAAAGGGCTTCACATGGAACTAAGAAGCGATTGTTATGATAGTGCAAAGCAATATACAGACTGAAGAAGAATGTATTTCTTGAAAATTGTTAATAATTTTAGACAAGGAAAAATTAGCCAGTATCCCCAAGAATACCATAGGCTTTTAGATTAAATGCATTAATAAAGAAAAAAAGCACAGGTATGCCAAGCTGATCCAGCTTGAGGAAATAAAACATTTCATTAAACATGTCACAACTTTGTCTTCTCTAACTGGCTTTAACTACAATTTTCTTTTATGTACAGAAGAAAGTCTTACAGTACAGATAAATAGTAGCTTTTAAGACATATTCTTCCAACCTGAACATGTTTCAAAAGTGATGAGCAGTACTTATGAGCAAGAAATAGGGGAGGTTGGCTTTGCTACTAAATTTGTATACTTGGGATAGACTCCCCACCAAAAGGCAGAAGAGACACGAGGAATATTATTAACATGGCTATAACTATATTATGCGACTAGAAGTACTTGACAGTCCTTGCCATTTTCATCTGTTCCACTTTAAGGTAACAGATTGGCTCCTGTTCCACCCATCTCATGCCCATTGCAGAAATTTCTCCAGGTTTTTTTTCCAAAAGATGTGGTACCAGATCCTTTTTCTAGTAGTTATAGAATTTGACTGTGTTGAACATTCCCAGACACCTAGAAGTAAAAAGAGGAATCTGAAGAATAAGAGTCTTCTGGGCAGTAACAGAAATGCAGCAACTATCTGCCCATCATACAAACACAGCATTTTAAAGGGAAGCTCCTTCTTATGCTCGAGCTCCTGTCCTGGCCATTTTCTACAACTGTGATGAAACACAGCCCAAATACCAGACTCATGTTTAAAGCATTTTGTGTGGTCTTTTGTACAGATGGTACAACAGCCAGTCTGTTGTAAAACCAAAAGGCAACTTCTCTCTTGTATCCCATTAACAGCCATACACAGGTCATGATTATCCTGGTGACGCTAAGTCACAAAACCAACCTGATATCTAGCAGTGGAGCATGATTCTGAACAATCAACTACACCTTTGTAATAAAAGTTGAGTTGTACTTGGAATAGGCAAGATGATGTGTTTTGTGGCTCTACCTTATTAGTCCTCTCCATTTTTCAGCAAAAAGACAAAGGAAGAGATAATAGGCCAAAAATTTTTTTCCCCTGGTGACACACAAAAGACTACCCATGTCAACTCTACCTCTGGCACCGTGTGAGAGACCACATTTCTATGCTGTGAAAGAGCAGGTCAACTTTATCCTAACTAAAGAATGAGAGTGTCTTCTTGATTCCCTAAGCAGTGAGACTTGCTATTATGATAGCACCAACTGGTACATAATATGGGCTGCTAAAATCCTAACACTACCTCCACTTCTGATAAAAAAACCAAGAGCTTGTCTTAAAACAAGTATTGAATATTCCTTAAAACTCTCCCCTTTTATATATAGATTAACATATTTAAAATTGTGAGTCTGCTGCCCTCCTCCAGACAAACTACTTGTAAAATCATTAATATTAAAGTGAAATACATTTGAGCTGATATTTCAGCAGATAACTGAATTTTTAAAAATGAAATATACTTGCCCTAGTTTAGATGAGCTTCTAAGTTTTAACAAAAGCATTATACCTTTCTTCAAGGTTCCTGGGACACCTCAGATGGGAGAGCCACCAAAACTGCAACTCTATCGTGAAAAAGTACAGAGATCCTTACAAAGGATCCTTTATTAAGATCCGGTAGACCCTTGCTCACTTGGAATCTTGTTCATTCTGTGAATAAACATGATACAGGCCACAACAATGCAAATCAAAGGAACTGTGATAGTAGCAATGGGAAAACATGGACTTGAGGAGTAGATGATGTGACCCAAGGTTCGCATTATGTGGTAGCCTTTTTCTTAAGTACTTTATCATATGGTACAATCCCACTTTCTAAAAGGATAATATTTAAGGTTCCTGGATCTTAAAATAAGAATGCAAGCAAACCACCACAGATCCCTAGACATTTCTGTGATGTATCTATTATACTATATAAGTTCTTGCTCTAGGCATTTCAAATAACCATGATAAAGTCATGATCAATATATGTATTTTCCATCTTTCAGGTCTATATCAATATTAAACTCCTGGTTTTATGCAGGGGTAATGATCCCAAAAATATTATTTTTTAGTGAACTATTAAGATTTTTTTTTAATCAATAACAAGACTGACATACATTATATATCATAAAAGATCCATAAAAATATATTTAAGATTTAATTCTCTTTCACTGGGACAGTAAATGGCAAATAGTTCTGCCAGTAGAGCAAAAGACATGCAAATTTATCTGAATGTATACTAAATATTCAATTCCTATAGAAGACAGGTGAAAGATAACATCAGCATTTATAAATCAGTGTCTGTACACAGAAAAAAAGGAAATGTAATTTGTAATTCTCTTTTATTTCTATGACCTATGATCATTCTCATAATTCTTTCAAATTTCTGAAGCAGGAATTCCAAAAAAACCCTTCGTCTTGGCCTTAGTACCAGAGATGCAAGAGGGAAGGGAAGAATAATGTCCTGTCTACTTGAATATCTCTCATTTAGTCTTGACTGGAAAGCACTTGAACCTTTGAATACTCAAGTCAATCCTCTTCATATCAAACAGGCTTCATCTTCTCAATTAAAAAAACCCAAGGATAAATAATACTTATTAGCCTCCCAGAGTTATTTTGAGACTAGCTGGTTAACCCTTATATAATGTCTTAATAATTAATGTGCTGTTACATGTTCACTTACTATGTATAATCACCACCTACATTAGAGGAGGTTTGCCCACTGGCAAAATAGAATTATTTCTATGTTTAATGGAAGGTTAAATGAAAACAAGAAAATGCATAAACAGCCGTTTCATATGTGAAATATGGAATATAAGAATTCAAAATAACTCTGATAAAGATTTGGATTGCAACTCAGTGATCTCATTTCATTTTAATCCACTTTTACAGCACATTCTACAGGAAAGGAAGCTCTTACTCCTGTGGGAGATAAGAGTAAGAGCAAAAATGGAACAGATCCTGGAAACATTAAAATTAATGATGTCTGAGAAATCATTATAGTTATAAAGCTTGAGCCCGACAGTTTTAATTCAAGGCTCACAAAAACTGAGAAACAGTTAAATAAACTGAAAGACCAGATGGTCTCAGCCTTTAGGGAATTCACTACAGACAGATAAATTGGGAAACACGAGTCAACAGTCAGAAACTAAAGATATTCTGAAGTGTTTTGAAGGGCCTGATTTCTGATGAAAAACTTGAGAAGATCATTTTTCTAGATAAAACCAAAAATAAATGGTGTTCCTTCAGACTGTTTTTCAATACTTACATCCCAAAACGTTCAGATTTGCTATCTCTATGCCCAAATTCAGATCCCTGAAATGAGTTATTTTCGTAAAAACAGGCACCACGATTTACATTTGTCAAAGAAGAAGGAAAATTTACTTCCTCTTTGGTTGGATTTGTAACTGTAACTTGTTTGATAACTAACTGGAAGTGTTTAAACCAGGGTTCCAAGTACGAAGATTGAAACATTGAAGATTTAAATAATTGTAGTATACGAATTCATTAAGTTCAGTAGCTACAGTGAAGGACAAGCATAGGAATTAGTTTTAATTATCCCTGTTTAACTGTTTAGTCTTGCAAGGGGCATCTGTGTATTAGCTTCCCTCCCCTATTTACTTTCCAGCTGGATTTAAAAAAAAAAAGAAAGAAAAAAAAGAAAAAGTGTCACACCTGCATGAAGGATTATTTACTTCGTGGTTGTGTTCTCACCACAGAAGAGCCATAGTCTACTGAAATTCTTCAGGTTGTATAATGCCATAGAAACTTAAGATTAAGGTAATAAAAATCTAACTTCCTTGGTAAATATGACAGCTACCACTATTTTTTGAAAAAATAAAAGTTCACTTTTATTTTCAAAAGTAGCTGAAAATAATCTAAAATTATCATTTTTTTAATCTGAAAAGGATAATTTGATAACAATGTGGAATTAATTTGAATTTGTACGTCAGCGCACTTTGAGCTTTAAAACAAGTTGTTTCTAGTCTATAACTTCATGTAAGAATGGGACTTTCAGACAGTAAGTAGCTATTCTGGCATATCCCCTTCTTCACAAGTGAGCAGAAGTTATGGAAAGAGACAGTTCTTTCAGTATTTGTCTGCCAGAAATGGAATTATTCAGGAATTCTCACGTTTATACTACCAGACTGAATCTAGCTTTAAAAGTAGTAGTCAAACATCTTGATCACGTAGCCTGTTCAATCAATGTTCCTTATAAAATTACTTACATGTTTTCTCACATGTTTTTTCTTTCATTCTTACTGTTCATTTGTCCACACAGAAAAAAAACATTATAACATTAATAATACAATTGGATCTGGCAACCATACTGCCACTCTTGTCAGAAAAAACAAGGATTAAATGGATATGAAAACTGGATTACCATTTCAGTCTTTAGGGGGCTCTCTTTAGGTCAAAACTCAAGCATTTTAGTGACAGTTTTCGAAAGTGTGTACTGTCTAGGAGTTTGCCCATGGGCTTTGTCTGTTGTTCCTTACATATGCAAGCAATTTCACTTTTTAGGACTTCAGTTGTGACAAATATCTCTGCAGTTGAAATGTAACAACATAAAACTTAAATTTCTTTCAACCTGAAGAACAGATAATGATGGGTAAACAGAATGTTTTTCAAGTCATTATAAACTGAGAAAATTAGGGAAGACTGGAAAAATTATGTTACATTTTCCTGATTAAAAAAAAAGAGGGCAATTTAGTTCAGATGTCTAAGGCAGGTCACTAATGATGGATAATGCATCAATGACTCATTACAAAAAAATAAAAAAATCAGCCTTTTTTAGCAAATGCGGACTCATCACTGAACTCTCATTCTCAGTAATAAAAATCAGTAATAGATATCCATGAGTTTTCCAAAGAAATCAACAACCACCAACCAAAACACCAAGCCCTGCAAACAAGACTAAAATAATATTAACAAGCACCAAAATGCAGAAAATTCAAGTTAGGATAAACTTTTATTCTTGAATTTTCTGTTGCCCAAATGCAGATGATCCAAAAGATCTAGAGCAGCCCTTCACTATTGTCTGTTTTGTTTTTTTGATTTTTTTGTTGTTGTTGTTTTGACTTGGGCTTTTTTTTGTGTGTATGTTTTGCTTTTTTGTTTGTTTTTGGGGAGGAGGGATGTTTGTTTGTTTGTTTTTAAAAGACAATTTACCAGGTCATCTGTACTGAAAAGGAACACAACAGAACTAGTGAGGTCACTTGGGTTCAATATTGGCACCACAGGGTACAAAACTAATAAGATTTAATTTAAAACCCTGGAAAAGACTTTTCACCAAGAATCTCTCTCACACATACACACATATATAGGTATGCATATATTCTAGTACAAAACTCTAAATCAGGCTCCAAATGAATTTTTTTCCACTGCTTTCCTGTTTAGTATGACAGTGTGTCTTTATTCACTTTATTCAGCTTTCAGTCCCTACATCCCTAGTAATGTTTACAAGTCTGTCTCTCCCAGAGGGAGACTAAATATCTCCTTTCTTTTTTTCCCCTGCTTGCCTGACAAGTAAATACATGCTGCCATAAGATGCTAACTGAGAAAAAAAATGCATGTGCGTTGAAACATTTAGCAAAAAATGGTCCCCAAAATTTATAAATCACTTGTAGTACTTTCAGACTTTCACATGAAATAGATTTTGATAAAAGGAACTAATTTTTTTTTTCTTTTCTCAATGACTTTTAAGACAGAAGTTTGAATTTTAAAATATAAGACAGATAAGTAACTGCTGGTTCTTTCTTCTCTTATCCCAGTATGTTTCTCCCAACTTCGTTATACATTATGGTAAACCACGAAGCACTAAAAAGTGAATGCATTTCAAGCTTTCGGAAAGACATGGAACTAATCTAAACACATGGAAGAAAAGGCAGCAGTAAAATTTCCCACTCTATGAGACTGCTAGCTGCTCACTCTCTGAAAGTAGGTAGGGCATGCTATAATTTGTATTATGTTAATAGTATACATCAAGCCTATGCCAGCTATAACAGTAAGGAAATGACCTAAAACTTAAGATAAATTCTAATGCTTGCATATCAATTATTCACCCCTTTCAAAACTTACACTTTTGATGCACCATTTATAGGCTAACTACTGCAAGCATATTTTAACACTTTCAACAATTTTCTGTTAGTGCAAACTAATTTTCTGTAATTAGTCTTGAAAACAGCCATCTGACATCAGAGAGGCCTAAATCATGTATAGATGTATGATTTCACAATAGCAGGCCTGCTCACACCCAAGTCCATCAATTCCTAATATGAAGAAGGAGGTAGATATTTCTAGAGACAAAAGGCAGTGATAAATATCTCACTTCTTATAAAACTGTGGGTATCTAAACCTCAGATTTATTTCTCTGATAACAGTTAGTAATATTGTGGCTTTAAGAGAGGTTATATTTTACTTTATAAAATGATTTTGTCCATCACAGCCTTACTGATACTAAATCTCTTTGATCCTGCTAAGGTCAGCACAGAATGCAGCAGCCACCCCAAGTAAATAATTATTTATTTCAGCCTCTCCACCTCAATTCAATCTAGTGAACATTTCAGAAAAAGAAGAAAAAGTCAGACCACTTCTAACAAGATTAATGACACAACAGACCTCTATTTTTCTACAACCTGGAGTGGTCAGAAAAGCAGAAAGCACCAGCATACAGTTATTGCTTGCCCTTCATGCTAACATCAACAATGCAAACAAACCAAGAGCAGCACTAGTGGGCACACCTTCCTCAATCACAGTCCTTTCAAGAAAAGGATTTGTGGTTTATAATGTTAGTAATGAGTCATTTTTCCCCAACACATTACCACATTACCAGTCATCAGGAAAATAAAAGGTTTAATATTTCACTTTGTCTGACTCACATGAATATCTAACAATTGAAAATTATTAGCCTGATCTGAACTAACCTTTGTCAAACAAAACGGGAAAATATGTAAAGTGCTAATTAATATTATTTAGCACAACTATATTGAATTATTGCAAATAATCAGAGATTAAAGAACCTATAGAAGGACTAGTAAATTCCGAAATAACAAAAAGAATGCTATTCTATTTTTTAAATATATAGCTGTGGGAGATCTGACTGGCAGAATGACTGGACAGATGTTTTTCAATAGCTGTACAATATGTGAATCCTTGTGCACTGTTGGTCAGTTCTTGTTAGCGACTCTGAAGGGCTTTTATGATTATTTTCTAGTAAACTATGCACAGTAAATGCACTGTAAATGTACATATCTTTTACCCTATTTCATTACAATAACACATTATTTTGATTGATTTGTGTATTTAAGACTGAAGCATGTTGTTATTAAAGAAGTCTAAAATATAACGAGTGAAGTTTTATTCAGCTTCTCTTATGTCAGTGGTAGTAGTTATTGTAATTTAGGTATTTATAAAACTTAATGAGGCAGTTGCTGAGCTATTTTTACATGGTTTATATTGCACATGTTTAAATAATACAAAAACTTTGCTGACTAAAAAGAATCCATTGCAATTCAACAATAAAAAGAAATTTTGGCTCAATGTGCACACTATGTACCTTTTTTTCCAATTATCTAATCTAGTTGTTTTCTAATTATCTATCTAGTTGTTATTGAGATGGTCTCCAAGGAATCTGTCTAATGATTATTCATTGAATTGCTTTAATTTGGAGGAAAATAATTAGTGCTTTCACGAAAAAAACACCAGTGATGCAAAAGTAAACAGGTGAATAGTAAACACATGAATTGAAGGCTGCTTGGTTAATATTGTATAACATTGGTGTAAATATTTTGCTGGTTTTCCAAGTCTGCTGCAAAGATTTCAATGCAAGCTAAAGAATCTCCTTTACCTGTGAAGTTTGAAAGTCTTATCTACACATTGTTATCTTGGTTGAACTGTTGGAAGATCAAGGAAAAAAAGAAAAATAATAGAGCTTCCCCAAAATGGAACTGAGGAAAGATGTAAAGGGTAAGGTTTACAATAATTTTCATTGATTGTTAGAATTTTGATCTCTGTCAAAATTCATCTTGCTTTTTCTTTTTCCAAACATAAAAGCTAAAGTCCATTGCACATAATTTAATGTTACTAATTGCATTTAAATTTTAACTCCTTTATTACTGAAATATACCTTGTTTAGGGCTCCTACCTCTCAAATTCTCCCAAAACATCTGGAAATACTACTTTCTATCCATTGAAGTCCTTCTCTTGAGGTCCCAAGTAAGGTGTATTACCGGTGTACAGCAACAACCACAAATTCCCCCTTTTTTCCTATTATACTAGACATGCATGATTTCTCATAATACCGAGGCCACAGGTCAATCTTTATATAAAATTACTGGAACAGTATCAGTAGGTTAAACTCTTAACTATTTCACTAGAAGGAAATTGTACCATGCCTCTCTCACAGATTTCTTGAATCAGAATGACGTCCTGTTTCCCTGAAAACGTCGAGAATCCTTGCTGTTCATTAGAAGCCAGATTTTAATCTGAAACTGTATTTTAAGAAACCTTGTTAAGCTATGCTTAATTTTTTGACAGAGCATTATCTGACAACCTAGGCAGCTAATAAAATCCTCCTCCCTTTTTCACAATGATGCATGTTACTTGTCAAAAAAATTAACTTGAATCTCCATTACTCCAAGCTTACAATATATTTACCAGAGGTAAAAATGGATTCATCCTCTTGAAGCAAAAAATTTCCCTTGTGTCCCCAAGCAGCAGTAGTTTTGATCTCAGCATCAATCTGTTTTCAAAGCACTTGACAAAACCAGTTAAAACTTACACCTTTATCTATTTTACATGCATTATCCAGTGCACGTGCAATTTTAAAAGCATACGTACATTACTGAGTAGAATGCTAATAAATATATTGCTGCGTTCAGAGCTAATTCGATTCTTTTTCTCAAAGGTACAGGTCACTTCTTGTTATACCTGACCTGTACGCTTTCAACATGTAATGACTTTGTCAATGTTATGCTGACCTTTGTCAATATCTTATATTGGGCTGGAAAAAGGAACTCATGACAAGATTTGGTCCCTAACAATATGAATTAGGTTTCCATTGATTAAAAAAATAAAATAATAGGTACAATTCAGGCTTCTCTAATTCCTGTCTTTTGAAAATCAACATCAGAATCATGAGACAGTGTTACATGTTCTGCCACCTGAAAAACTTTTGTTGGCTTCTTTGAAGTCAAAGAAAAACATGGAAGTGTTTGGCCAATAAATTTGTGCAAAAACTTCCCCCCAAATCTGTTTGCTAATTGTTTCATCAAGTAGGTGCATAAGCTGCTGTTATTATTGCTGCGACAACTGTGGTTAGGAATCTTTTTATGAAACCGTATCCAAAGAACAGATGTAAGCATCACCATGAATAGTCATAATGGTTTAAAATTTTTGGTACATCTGGATAAAGATACACAGAGAGAAGTCATGTCCATCAGTTGTCATTGTTAACTAAGTTCTTCTGAGTTATTCTGTACTGGGGAGTAGTTGCAAAGAGCAGCGAGTATATGAAACAACTGTGTCTAAATACCAAAAGTTTGAGCTTCAGTAACTGCTGGGTTAGCTGTGACATTTGGAGTCTAAGGCAGGTGCTCTAGATAGCTTTTTAGAGGGGCCTAACTGTTTCTCTGCTATGTTAGTTGGTGAGCTCAGGGAAATGGTTAGATAACATGAAGAGTCCTCTGCAGAGGTTTACTATGTATTACCTTGCTGCTGTTGCTACCATCCCTTGTCAAGGTAAGTGCCTCTGCTCAGTTAAGATCAGTTTCCATGTTCACAAAAGCTTTTCCAGCAATGATATTGTTTTATTTTGATTGTGGGCTAAGCAAACTTTCAATACAAGAAAAACGCCAAACTGCTGGGTTTTTTTTTCCCCAGCAAACAGACATCTTTTTAATTTACCAAATACGATCATGATATACAGTCTGCCTACTATTTTGTGTAGTATTATATTTTGCTTGGAGAATCATGGGAAGAATATTCAAACAATTAAAACTTATTGAAACAATTCAGCAAATGTTTTTACATTTATCACGCCTACAATTCCTGGTGGAATTTTTGAGATTTTAATTGAAAAATCCTACATTCAAAAAAATTTAACCTTGGGCAATCACAACTATCAATTTTTATAGTTACTGAAAATATAATTCTTTTACCAAACTTCCAGTTTGTACTTCAAAAAATGTCAGAAAAACCCTATAACAGGACCTTTCAAATACTTCACTGTCTAAGGGAGCCACACAACACTCAATAGACGACATTCTGTCTTCATATGATAATAAACCACCAATTTCTTGGAAATTTCTGCACTGCAAAAATGGAAATGTGTATTCAGCCCTTACCAGAACCATCTTTAATATGAGGTTTTGTGCCTGTTATACAATGGCAGTCAGCTTATCTGCAGAGCATAAGCAGAAGCATCACAAGCAGCTGAAGGGCAAGATGTGCTTGACAGCTTCTTTTGCCAAGAGAAGAGAAAGGAAAACTAATCCAACAGAACTACAGATTAGTTTAAGTGATAAGCAGCGCATTAGTACATTATTGGAAAAAGAAACAAATTACCCAATTAGTTTCTAATGCATTGCCTTCCTCTAGAGAATACAAAATCAATGGAAAAATAAATCCTAAAAAAGAAGGACATAATATACATTGCAGTAAAGGAAAGAGAAATAAAAATGTCATAGAAGAGATTGAAAAAGTAGTGAAAGAGAAATGGGTGAAACCAGTTCTGATTATCTTAATTTGTAGTAGTTATTGTAGATTTGCTCAACCAATAAGCAATTCCTCATAGCCAAGACTTTAGAAGGTCTGATTTAATTTCTAAGAAATCCTTAGGCAAGGGTAAAAAAATAGAGACAGATTATTTTTAAAAAACACTAATTCTTCAAAACATTGTAAGGAGTAGTATTTAAGAAGAAAGAGGATGACATTGTGACTTGATGTCAGAGCACTTGGACTTCATAGAGTAGCTGGTCTTAAAACCCATTGTAAGTCCTTCATAAAAGAGTAGACCACAAGATAATAAGGAGATCTTATTGTGGATTTATGTGTATCATGCTCTGGGAAGTCAATCAGAAAAGATGGCCTGTCCATCCTATGGCAATAATCACTGAAGCAGGATTTACTCCTGTAATGCTCCTGAACTTTGCCATGGATTGGGTAACAGGTACAGATCTGATGGATTCACTACTTTAACTCTCCTCCTACTCTACAAGTCTCACAACCTGTGGGAATACAACAAATTCCAACAAGTTTGTCCAAATACAGTTAGATATGATGAACCTAAAAATGCAGACACTTCTTTCAAACAGCATGAGATTTATACCTCTTTACAAAACACAGCAACATGGCCAGCAAAGCTTTCTGTGATTACACACAAAGAAGCAGGACTTACTCCAACAAATAGTAGTCTACCTGAATCAGCCTTAAGCATTGATCTTGCTGCTTAAGGGTTATAAGGTGCTCGTACTACAAAAAAGTACTTCAGAGCCAATACCGTATGAAAATATACAGATATAAGATGACAAAGGCAGCTGGATATCTTCACATGTGCTGTCAGCAGCTTTATGAAAATTTGTTGTACCTGAGGCTCCTCACTGTTAAGTTTTCCTTTATTCTGCTCTGTAGACTTGCAGAGTCTGCTTGTTTACTCTACAGAGATAAAATTTGAGGAATTAATATGCATTTTTATTAAATTTTATGCTGTGCTTTTATGCTGTGCTCTGCCTGGGTTGGCTGCATGGCCCTGTTATGTGCTGTAACTCCAGTAAATTTATATTTACCACATTTTTGTTTTATTCCTGTTTATAGATGATAAAGAATACCTGAATCAGTTCTTCTTTCCTTTAATTTTAATTGTTTTAATTTTAAATTTATTTTTGTTTAAGAGTGCAAGGGACTAAGATAATTACTAAGAAAGCTACTTTATGTAACAGTATGAAACTGTTGATAAAGATATCTCAAAGATGTAATGGTCAAGAAAATCACCCTGAGCATAGATTTAGACGCTGAAATTTTCCCAGCAATTTCTGAACATTGCATTTTGTAAACATCCATTTCAGCTGTAACATAGCTTTTAGAGCTATAGCAATGCCATGTGATAAAAAATGTGCAGCATTTTTCAGTATGTAGTTTCACAGTTAAAATCATCTACCTTATTTCTTATTGGGATAATGAGAGGCCAGTAAGTCCTCCTGCATGGCTTAACAGAAGAAAACACTCAACCAGAATACAATAACAAGGTGAAATGGAGAAAAAGAGAGAGGAAAAATATCTATGTTTTCAAGACTGATTAAGCAAAGACAAAGTTGTTCTACATAGCAGAAGTATTATAGAATAAGCTTCTTACACTCCACAGGGAAATTTTTGGGAAAATCTAGAGAGTGAGAATGTGTGCAAAGGACAATCAAGAAAAGTTAGAACAAGTTATTAAAAGTCTTAATTTAAAGTAAATGAATAAACTGTACTTGGACATTTCTACTGATACCTTCCTTCATAACTAAGTGGCCTTAATTAAATTTAGCTGAATTAATTTCCAAATTAATTCAATTCAGCTGAACTGAATTAAAGCTACTTTGATTCTGGATAAGGTTGCCTACTTAGGGTTTCACTTAAACACTTTCAAAATTCATTCAGATTAATTTTCCCAAGTGTCTGCATGTAGACAAAACCCTTAAACTGAGTACAAAGAGAAAAGAAGAAAAGACGCTTGGAGTGCTGCTAGAAACTGTTATTTCTAAAATAATCTTTTCAGCAACTCGGGAATTATTAATTTTTAATGTATTATTTTGATGTATTTTAATATATACATATTGAAACCTGCAGAGGAGATAGGCTTGTGCTCTCTCAAGCCTGTTCAACTGTTAAGTAAAGTGGAGTTGATACCATTATTTATTCTTTGCAAATCAGCATGGTATGCTTCCAGAGCAGCGCAAGAGAATGTACTAGCAAAGCTAATGACATAACACAAGAAAAAGAGTTCTTAAGAGTTCTAGTGGTAAAAAAGTTTTCCTACACTTTTTTCTTCTTCATAGTTGTGTGAAGACATCACCATAGCTGTAGTGAAATCTGTAGCCTGTTCCCTTCTTGCACTGATGAGGTTTAATTTAGTGTCCTAAAGTTGTGAACCAAACTCCAGCACTTGTTCACTGAGTTGAATAAACATCTTCTCCCTGACTCTTCAGGTTATATAACAACTTCACATGACACATCTGCACATTTTGCCTACAGAAGGTATATTTCATTTTTTGATTCTCCTACCCATAGCCCAGTTGCAGAAGACCCATTTCATTTTAAAAGAAGTTCATTCTCCGATTCTAATAACTATTAAAGCTTCCATTATTTGGACTGAAATAGAAGGCCAACCAATTTTACAATTGTACCACTTTCAAGCATACTGCAAAATCAGCAAATACATCGTAGCTTGTATCAACTGTATACATGTTCCTGAAAACAGAAAGTATATTGGAAAGAAAACCGTCAGAGATACCTTACTCTTCCTACTGATAATAGTGTTTTAGAAGAAGTAGGATTGTCAGGGTGTCTCTACTACATAAGCAACTACTACTAGCATAAGCCTGAACAAATACATTACCATCTATCAAGGATGAGCAGATAATTATGAGAAGCAACTGGTTACCAGCTCATGCTTATAGTGTCTCAATAATTACTGAATTATCTTCCTTTCACTGATGATTTAAGTTTGACATGTATTAAAGCATGATGCCTAATGCTAAAAGATAACCTTTTAGAGTTTTTAAAATGAAGATATAAAACAGTGCCCTAGTCACTTTATGTTTGCCTTGTTACAAACTGGGTAACACATTTCCAGGAATTCATAGATCATTAGCCAAACTAAATACATACTCTGAAAAGTGCAGTGATTCCATTGGGATTATAAAATGGTAAATCAGGCACAAATAGTACAGCAGTAGGTTTTCCAAGTAATTATTCCAGATAGTCAGCTATCAATAAATGTTAACATTCACTGCTAGCTTTAAATTATGTCTAGAGTGAT